>JAYMFT010265899.1:0-24303 GCA_038088735.1 Panulirus argus
TGTTTTTCACTTTCTCAAAAATTTGTAAATACTTTCCCTGTCTGTTTTTCCCAATTTCTCAACTCTATATTTCAATTGGGGCCCGGCCTTGATGTGGACTTTTGTCCGTGACTGGAGCCTTCAACATAAAAAAAAATTACAAGAAGTTTATAGATTGATAATCGACCATCAACATGATTTCAGGAATAAAAGATCATGTGTCGACATAAAATATCATCTTTAACGAATCTGATTGGATTCTTTAGTCATATAATGACAACTGGATCCCTTCTGATGCTGTATATTTGACTTTCATAAAGCGTTTAAAAGTTCCACATAAAAGATTCCTAGAGAAAATTAAAGGTCACGGTATAGAAGATCGGATCTGCGCATGGATAGCTGTCTGACTTTCTGACCGGAAGCAGAGAGTGGTACTAAGTGGGAAAGAATGCGACTGGCTACACAAGTCTTAGTCTTAAGGCAAATACTTTTCATCGTACACTTTAGTGACCTAGAGACGAATGCACAAGCATAATCTCTAAATTCGCAGACAACACAAAACTTGCAAACATAAACAGCTCGAAAGAAGGCTACTTAAAGATTTAGAGTGATTTAGATAAACTGGTAGAGTGGACGGAGACATGATAAATAGACTTCAATGGAGGAAAATGCAGACTTATGCACTTTGCCGCCAGAAATATATTTCACATGAAAAAATGATTGACAAACATCTAAAAGAAGTTAAAGAAGAAAAAAAGACCTTAATTCATGACAAACAATGCCTACAAACAATGCCTAGGTGCAGTGCCAAGTTTTTATCAAGAGTCGTCAGGGGGGAGGGTGTGTTGCTTCAGGCGAAGGTGGTTGTGCAGCAGAGGTGTTTGATGTCACCATGGTTGTTTAATCTGTACTAAGTTCCACCTATCTATTGCAAACATGACGGTACAATCAACGTTTCGGATATCCACCTGTTTGCCATAGAAATGAAGGTAAGAATCGTTGAAAAGGCATCAATACCCATCAGAAAAACCATTTCAGCAAACCAAACTTAACCTAAGAACCTAACCTAACCTAACAAAATTGCTAAATGTCCAGAACGGTAATAACCGTCCCAATAATAATTCCGTTTCAGACATCCACTTATTTGCGATAGAAATGTTCGTAAGAATCGTTAAAAGTACGTCAAAAATCATCAGACAAACGTTTCAACGAAACCAAACCTAATGTAACAAACTTCGCAGGCTGTCCGAAACAATAATAATATCTGTATACCAATTCAGTTACACCGTCTACAAATTTCATCAGAACTAAAGCATAGATAAGAATATGAGGACAAACAATGCGGAACTCCTACTTGTGTCCTGAGTCTCAGTGATTCAACGCTAGCGTCAAACGTATCCATAATTTCAACGAAAAATTACTTACCTCGTGAAGGCCAAACAACATCCTCATTATGGCTTGTTTATCCAAAGAGAGAACGCTTTAAGGTTTGGCCTCCATATGCTGCCTTTTTTGACGAACGCTAGAGATCATGGCGTCAACAACTGAATGTTTACACTTTTAGAATGTCTTTACACCAGTCAGAAATGCTTTAAGAATATCAACCATTGTTCTTATATTCACTGGTAGGTAATCAGTTTTCACAACATAGCACTGGAGTAGCACTGCCGAAAAACAGACGAAAAACAATTTTACAAACACAGACACAATGGCTACATCCTTAAGGCGCCAGTATTCTGGGTAAACTGCAGAAAATGGACTACGAAGAATGTAGTTAGGAAGTATAACTACCCTAGATTACCAATTGTTTTAAAGAACACTTTCAAAAGTTGCCACTAGCGCCATCTTATCGTTTAACTAGTAACTTTTTAACGAGAACATATAAACAAAGGTTAACTATACCAAGTCCAGAGTGACACAACATAGGAATGTTCGTGATGAGCAACTATCTTATGCTTATATACAGCATCAAGGATTTGTTTGATTTTGTTCACTATGTGGTGGGGAAGGGGCGGGGAGAATGTCCTGCTCGCGTTTATGAGTGTGTGCAGATCAATTGTCAGAAAGAACTGCGGTGTTATTACAATACACTTTATCATTTGTTTACACACATCGAAGAGAATGTTAAAGTAGTTTTAACTTACTTCTTGATGCGTATATGATGTCTAACGGTTATTGTAATTATCAACTCTTTATCGTTTGGAATTTTTGGAAATCTGTGGAACTTCAGGTGAGTGTGTGCAATTCTACACTTTCTGCATGCACAGCACCTCTTTCAGCTACGTGGATACATATCACGTTACGTGCCGCCACCTTCTGCTTTGCTGGATCTATCAAAACAAAATGTCATTACAGCGGACGAGAAGTTCACAACAGCCGGTTGTTGCGATGCTGTTTGACCGCTGAGGTAGCAACTGAAATAGATGCCAGGTATCGCTTTCACGGTAGACTGACATCACACCAAACTGAGGGTGTTATATGTCGTAGACTGATCTTCCTTGGTTGGGATCATACACCAACCATATGGTGAGAGGTCCAGCCACCAGCGACGCAAAAGCCACAATCAATAAAAAACAAATTTACGTACAGTACTAGTACATCATATGAGAGAGTTATGTAAGTTTAGCGATGGGGAGAGATAGGATGGTTGGAGTGTCTGAATGGAGAGAGACTGGCAAAGTGGAGTGTCATAGATGTCTGGGAGTGGACTCGTTTAGGAGTGTGTGGAAATCAATTGTCAGAAAGAACTTGCAGAATCATTGCAATGCATTTTATCATTTGTGCAGACCCAGCGAAGAGAATTTCAGACAGTTCTGACTTATACTGCAAACATGTAATCTTGTACATAAACAGAAACATGTTTTAGGGGTCTTTATAACATCAATATGCTAAAAAGAACTACGACAATGAAACTATATGTTAACGGTATGATAAATATTTATGTTCTCTAATATCTCCCAAGTCCATAGAGCCTTACTAGTTTCCAAACGTTTGACATTCTTGCCTTAAATCTCTTCCCATGTCTGATTTACAATATATGCCAAGTTCATTACCCTAAACTACGAATACCTGTGTGATTTCTTCTTTTTCTTTTTTTTTAGTGATTCACTTTCATTAGTAACATTCGCTCCGTAAACCATGGGGTTGGCGAGCTGTGTGGAAGGAACACCGTAGCTCCTGTTAGTGTGCACTGCAGACGCGCCTTAATCTGTGGCGAAGGAAAACGTGGTGGGAGTGGAGTGCCAACTAATCCTTGTTTCTTCGCACACTAAAATCCTTAAACCTCCTGTCTTTACGGTCCTGCTTTTTGTTACGGCTTCTTGAGTCTACAATCTTCTGAGACTTTTCTCTATCTTTTTAAAGTTGATTTTAGATTCTTAAAGGGTATCTCGTCGTGTTTGTCTGCTTGCTGCTTTACCTCTCCCTATATTTGTTGCTTATCTAAGAGGTCCAATGTCCAAAAAGTCTGTTCATAACTTTGAAATGTATTGTGTGAACGAATGACGAAATAATGCTACTTTAATCTACTACATAAATGAGGAATAACAATCACGCAAGGCGACTACTTTTTTTTTAAGCTATATTTTCTTCTTTTCTTTTCGTGGTGAAGTGGCTTCAGATTGGTACCACATCTATCATAGATTAGTTTTAATTTTCATTAAAAGTTCCAGGTCAATCCACACTAAACTTGATTATGGCGTATCTTTATTTTCTGGGGGGGAAACTTTATCGGAATGGCATATACACGAAAGGAAAAGAGTGGAAAAACGTACAGCCAGATTCGTTCTCAAATTGGCTGGTCTGAGCTACATGGAGAGGCTGAAAATACTGCAATTGCCTTCTTTAAAATCTAAAAGGGAGAGAGAGAGGGGATCTTACCATAACTTGCAGGTTCCTGAAACTACCAAATGATTTGAGTAAGGAGAATTCTTTTTCTTTTCAAAGCTGAGCAGGAAGGACAAGGGGATAGAGCTTAAAGAAAAATTATCAGGATATTCTTTTAGTAACAGAATAATTGAAAACTAGAATTCATGAAATGAAAATGAATTGTGTGCAGGAAAACTGAATTTATTCAAAACAAGGCCTGACCAATGTATTTATTGGAGGACGGAAATGAAATTTTTTTTTTTTCATCGTCCATAAATACAAACGATTGATTACAGATCGATAATGACAGGCATGCACTGAAAGGAATGAATGTACTTATTCACTCAACCATCTATCCACTCATACTCGCATGGATACACATGTATAACAAACAAACGAACAGATAAACACACGCAAAGAAAAAAAACAAAAAAGAATCATCATACACGCGGACATACAGAGGCAATCTTACACTTCCTCCCAAACATCATGCTAGCTTTCGAGGCCCCTCACAACCCGACACAGATTTCCCCAGACACATGTAACATTTAACATAATGTTACGCAAGAAGGTCGGACGGGAGGTTAGGTTCTCTGTAGGGTGGAATAGGTTGAAGGGGAGGCACTTTGTTTGGCTCTGTAAGATGAAAGGCGGGTTACAGGGACAGCAGTTTGTCTGGCTGTGTAGGACGAGCAGGGGGTTACAAGAGTAGCAGTTTATTTGGCTGTGTAGGACAAGCAGGGGCTAATGGGGCAACATATTTTTTTTCTTTTTTTTTGGCTGTGTATGATGATGGTACCACGGAATCTGCGCTTGGATCATAATCGGATACGCCAGAACAGACGGTAGAATATATGAAGAAATAAACCCTGTGGTTATGTAGGGAATGATGCTAAACAAAAATAAAAAGGAACATACAGCTATGGAAAGTCAGGTAAACAAAGAAGTGAAATATCTTAGATCAGACTCTGCACAGAAAAGACAAGAAATGAAAGGGTAGGGGAGTTGGGAAAACTGTAAACTGGGTGATGTTGAGAGGCGTAAGAGAGAGAAGGAGAGACTCTACTTAGATGAGAGAAGCAAAAGAGGATGGGTGGGTAAGGCAGATGAGTCTGAAAGGTGAATGAGGGTCACGAAGGCGGTGGAAAAGGGAGAAATGTTGATGAGGGTGACAGAACTGGAGAAGAAAGCAAGAAGAGGAGGAGGGAGATGGAAGGTGACACAGACGAATGGGAGACGCGTAAGAAAGGGGAAGAAGTAGGAAAAGAGGATGAGAGAGTTAGAAAGTGGGAATGGGGGAGTTGGAAGAGGTTTAAGATGAGTGAAAAAATATTTAGGTGGAGGAATAGGACTTGAAAGTGTTGAATTAGAGGATGATGGTGGTGGAAGCCGTGGATAGGAGAGGTTAAAGAGATGTAAGGGAGAAGAGAAGGAACACAAAACGATTGAATTTAAATGTGAAAGAATATGAAATGAAAATATTATGAATGACCAATAATCACTAACCAGCTATGGGATGGAGAAGAGGGTACATGAAGGCATAAAGGATGGGAAATAGAAAGAAATGAGAGTACACGGATGAACAGCGACAATAAGAGAGGAAGAGAATAGTGGTTCATGCAAAGAGGGTTAAGGATAAAGGGAGAGATGAG
Source organism: Panulirus argus (assembly GCA_038088735.1). Classification (NCBI taxonomy): domain Eukaryota; kingdom Metazoa; phylum Arthropoda; class Malacostraca; order Decapoda; family Palinuridae; genus Panulirus; species Panulirus argus. The sequence continues at coordinate 5,499 of JAYMFT010265899.1, forward strand.
GAAGACAATAAAGAAAACAGACAAAAATTATAATGGATTCAGGATGGAAAGGAAAATGAAGCGGAGCGAAATAAGGAGAGATTAACTGAAAGGAAATATTAGTGATCATCGGTTGTTAAGAAAAATATAAAGATGGAAGACCGACAAAATAAGAAAAAAAAAAAGGAAAAAGAAAGTCCTAAAGATAACGACAGTAATTCATGAGTGCGTCCATGGTGACAGTGGTAACATAAGAATGCCGACAACTTGAAGGGATAAAGGATGATATTATCGCCCTAGGAACCTGTCAACAAGGAAGAAACAGAGTAATTAAGTCTGTAAGATTACCATGGAATATACCAAGAAGTTGTCATACCAGAATATACGAGAGCCTTGCTCTAAAAGATAGAAGAAATATTTTGTTCAGTACCCATAGAGATAAAAAAAAAAATACATGGAACAACTACATAAAAATTTAAAAGAAATTATGAGATGTAGATGAAGTTAGCTAGTTCCCGCTGAGCCGAGGACTGGGAAATATATAATGATCGTGGCGGCAGAAAGTATCAATTGTCAAACAAGATGCAAGGTGATTGTTAAGAGCAAGCACACACACACACACACTGACTCTCTCTCAAGTGTGTCGGAGGAGTGGTTGTGACGGCCAGCAGCTCGTGGTTGTTTGATCATCTTTTTCAGACCATTAAATACGGATAAAGAAAGGCTATATCAAGATCTTCTCAGGTAGAGCCTAACCAATCTTTGTAGTTTAGATTGAAGCTCTCTGCAGAGAAGATTTCAGTGTGTGGATGAGAAAAAAGCAATACTTTGTACAATGTGGTCATGTAGTCGAAGAGTTGTACCTACCTGGAGTTTTTTTTTTCTTTGCTTTGACACATGAAGAGCAAAAGCAATGTTATAAAGGGTGCAGAAACTTTGAGCCAGATGGCTTAAAAATTGGAAAACTCAAGTCTTATGAGATGAGCAGTGTTTTGCATTACAGTAGACACTAACACAGCCTTGGAGTGGAGACGATGGTAGAGATTACAGTCAAAATCTGATAGTACAAAGAATAAACAACCTTGGACGCTTGGGTTTGAGAGAAAAGAGCAAGAGAAGTACACAGATTGTATTCGACAGAGAGAAAGTTAAGATTTCAGCTGTAGCCGAAGTGACTAGAGAGAGAGCCAGTCTTAGGGTGAGGAAGTTCGGCAGGATCTAGTTTCAAGCGAATGGGTGCCGGAGAATGTTATTACCGTTGCGCAACCATGAATTTTCATTTGAATATAGAACGGAAAGAAGAGAATTGAGAATAAGGAGATGCGTGAGTAATGTGATGTCAAGTGTAGTGTATGAGCTAGAGAGAGTGTGAGTTTGTGGATCTGATGCCAGCAACCCACATGCAGGTACGGCAAAGAGAATACTATGACAGGGACCTGGGCTTGGAAGGGAAAATATGACAAACATGACAGTGCCAGCTCACTGCGTCGCCGGCACTATCCCTCTTGATACCCTGCTGCCTTTTACTTAAACCCCCAAATAATGGTAGTAGCAGGCGCCACCTATTGGCTGTAACAAACACCACAGAACTGGAGAACTGGCCCATTGTATCCCTCCCGATACAAACAGTGATAGACCACTGGGCCCTATCTAAGTTGTTTGTGATAGAGGAAGATATTAGAAACTCAGTGATTAGTGTAGAAAGATATACTTATGTTCCAGAAAGAAAAGAATGTAATCTTTAAACATGTGGGCCATAACAGGAAAATGAAAAAGGAAAATGTAGATATGTAATGAAAAATTCTTTTAGTGTAAGAGTAGCGGATGAGTGGAATAAACTTGGTAATATAACTGTGAACGCGAATATCGTACAAAAATCTACAAAGCTGTTTGATTAGAAGAGACATTTCGATACACTGTGTCCCATGGGCGTAGAAGTCCCTCCCCGCATTGTACGAATAGGTAATGCAAATAGGTAATTAAATGAAGTGGAGATACATAATTCAAAGGATGAGGAAGTAAAGAAGAATAAAGAAGAGCTGTAACACATACAAAATGAAGAAAGAAGGTGAGATGTGGCAGTGAGGGATGGATAAACCTGTGGAATGATGAAGGACATGAAGATAAGATAACATCTTTAACGACGAATACCCGGAAATCAGGTGGTGAAGTTTCTGTTGTAGGTCGTATTAGGGAAAGACAGTTCGTTAAGGTTTACTCAGTCTTGCGACGAAACATTTCTTTTTTTCTCACACATTATCTCTAAGGACGAGGAAGTGATTTCTAGGTAAAGAAAATTCATTAATACGACGTAATTAAGTAGGTTACGTGGGTTCCTTGTCGTCTGACTATTTTTTGTCTGCTCATTAAGCCTGATATAATAATTTAGATATTGTATGTTTTTGCATGATGAGGTACAATTAGCTTTGGCAAACTGGGACAACTTTTCTCTAATTCACATGGCGTTGTCTGTGCGGAAAAAAGGTAATTTTACCCGCAGGGAATTGCACCACATCACTCTAATATTCCGTGAACCATACCTCTGAATGTTCTTCCATGTCACCAAATTTGCGTAGGTAAGCTTGACCGATATGACTTTACGCCTCTTTACTGTTGTGTGTCTGTTAATGTCCGCTGCAGAAAATTCTAATTCTACAAACATCTCAGAGGAAATTAAACACACACACACACACACACACACACACACACACACACACACACACACACACACACACACACACACACACCACACACACACACAAATACAGAGTTTCATGAAATTATGATACATGATTAAAACATAATGGGAGAGTAGCTGTGCACAGTGGTGTTGATATGTAATCCTCCAATGAATTCTGAGGAACCGTGTCAGTTTACAGTGATAACAATGGAAGAACAATCAGTATGATACATGAAGCACTATAGCAAACACTTTTCAAAGATAGTAAAATAATAATAAAGAGATTTCAATTACGAAGAGATCGACTAAGGTAAATTTGATTCTGAGAGTGACAGAAAGTCATGGAGACACAAGGTCTTACAATGTATACAGGAAAATTTCCCATATTATCATGCCACTGAGCACGCTTGGTTGAGAGGGACCTATATATTGCCATTCTTAGATCTTAGTAGCAGCATGGATATTGAGAATACCATATGCGATATATCAACTGGAAAAAGTGATCTCGTAATGTTGGAGCTTGATTATTTAGTAAATGAGGATGCAAAAGGAGCAGCAATGAGACATGATGCCTACAGGGATTATAATCATGGATCTTATACAGAACTCAAAAGTTTCCATGGCAACACGAATCTGGAAATGGAGTTCAGTAGCCAGGAACAGGGCGCCGTAATGGAAGGTTCTGTGAAATTTACAAGGAAGGAATAGGTACATTGGTACCTTTAGCATTAAATTACAGAGATAAGATTATGAAAGGTGTGGCTTAAAAAGAGATATAAAAAATCGAAGGAGCTTAGCGATATACTGTGGAGAAGAAACAAATATCATCCAGCCAGTCAGAATGTGAAAGGATAAGTGAACAAGGAACGAATAAAGGAGAATAACAAAGAAGGAACAAAGAAACTTTGAAAACGATATTGAGGAAAAGGTCGGAAACAATCATCACTCTCCCACATACTCATGAGGAGAAACTTGTCAGTTAGAAAACAGCTAACAAGTATCATGATGACAGTGTGCGTCCAATCTCTGGCCCCTAGTCCCCGGCATCATGGGGTGCTACAAATCACCGTGCTTCAGCCTAACTCTTCTACCAATGAGAGGGAGGGCTCTAGCAGTAGTAGTACCGGCCCCTCCCATGACTTTCTCCTCTCTGTGAGACCTTCCTCTTTTTCCATTCACTATACCAACATTCGAGGTCTCTCTAGTAACCTCTCCTCAGTTGAACACCATCTGTCTAGTACCTCTCCTAATATCTTGCTTCTGTCGGAGACACGGTTGTCTAGTGATGTTCTCACCAGTCCCTTTTTCATATCTAACGATATTTTCCACTCACGTTTCCGATTCAAAGGTGGTGTTTTTGCTTATTCCAACATAAACACACCTGTTGAACGCCTCAAGGACCTTGAATCCCCAAACTTTGATGTTATGTGGCTCAAAGTCTGTCTCCCTACTACCACACTTGTCCTCTGTTTCGCCTGCTGCTCCCCTAATTCTACAAATTTTGTGTCCTTCTTCGACTGTCTAAACTCCTGCCATGAGACTGTGACATCATCTCACCTGCAAGCCAAGATCCTCTACCTTAGAGACTTCAGTGTTCACCATAGGGAATGGTTGAATTCCTCCCATACAGATGGTGGAGGGATTGAAGCCCTTACATTCTCCATTCTCAGTGATTTAGAGGAAATTATCTTCCACCTTACTCATATACCTGACCGCTGTGACTGCTTTCCTAATATTCTGGATTTGTTTTTCACCTCCAGTCCATCTCGCTGTAAATACACAATCGCGCCTCCAATTGGTTCGTCTGATCATACTCTCATAAATGTATCTATTCTAACAATACCTCCCCCTCCAGAAGCCCTTCTTATGCTTAAATACTGGAACCTGAACAAAGCTGATTGGAGTAACGTACGTAACTTCTTTTCTAACTTTCCCTGGGTAAATTACTATCTCTTATGTGGTGATGCTTCTGTCTCTGCCAAACACATTACAGAGGTTATTCTTGCGGGAATGGAAGCATTTATTCTCTCTTCCTCCAAGACTACTTCTTCATCCAATCCATGGTTCAACCGTTCCTGTTCGAAGGCCATTCAGGCAAGGGATCAGGCTTATTGGGCATGGAAAACCTCTCCTACCTATGGCTCCCATTCAGCTTTTATCACTGCCCGTAATTGCCGCAAGCGAGTTATCTGTGAGGGGAAGCATTCCCTTATTCAGAGGAAGTCCAATAACATTTCCTCGTCATCCACGGATAGGTCTTTCTGGTCTTTAGCTAGGGGCATCTCTAACAACTTTTGTCGCTCTACCTTTCCCTCACTTTTCCTTCCTGACGGTACCATAGCTCTCTCCCATTGACAAAGCAGCTCTTTTGGGTTCTCGTTTCTCCTCTAACTCCACCTTGGATGACTTTAGCATTCCCTCACCCCCTGATGCTTGTCTTACTGATCCTATGACTCTTCCTGTAATCTCCTCTTTCTTTGGACACAAGCAAGGCTTATGGTCCTGATGACATCCATCCCCATGTACCGAAGGAGTGTGCCTCTGAACTTGCACCTGTGCTTGCTCATCTATTCTGTTTCTGTTTGAAAACCAAAACTTTTCCATCTCCTTGGAAATACGCTTTGATACACCCCATATCTAAGAAGGGTGACCGTTTTGACCCCTCTAATTATTGTCCTGTTGCTTTGACATCTACCATTTCCAAAGTCTTTGAATCCCTCCTCAGCTCCCATATCCTTAAACATTTTGAAAATCACAGTCTTTTCTCTGATCACCAGTATGGCTTCCATAAGGCGAGAACCACTGGGGATATTCTTTCATATCTTACTAATGTCTGGTCATCATCCCTGAAAGATTTTGGGGAGTCATATGTAGTTGCCCTTGACATATCTAAGGCTTTTGACGGTGTGGCATCAGAGTCTCGTTTCTACTCTTCCTTCTTTTGGCTTTCCTCCCTCACTTTGCTCCTTCATATCTACCTTCCTCTCCGGCTGATCTATCTCTGTGGTTGCTGATGGATCAGCCTTCCCCCATTTCTTCATCAACAGTGGTGTCCCTCAAGGGTCTGTCCGGTCCCCTACACTTTTTTTTTTTTTTTTCAACAAGTTCCTCTCCTCCACTCATACTTTGACGACTCAACAATGCATTCATCTACATCCTTAAATTTTGCTCCCTTTTCTCTCACTCGATCTGCATCTCGCCTTGACACAGCTTCCACAGTAAACTCAGGCTTGGACAGGATATCTCAGTGGGGCACTCAAAATCTTGTTAAGTTAAATGTTCCAAGACCCAATTTCTACCCATATCTCTATCGAAAACTCCACACAACTCTCGTCTCCCCTTCGACGGTTCTGTAATTCCACCTCTTGACTCTGTGAATATACTTGGTATTACTGCAGCATCCACTCTTTCTTGGAAACCACACATTACTGGAATAGCTAAGTCTGCCTCTAAGAAATTGGGCGTCCTATTTAGACGTCGAAACTTCTGTTCTGAACAGTACTTGTATGGATTACTGCTTTCACATTTAGGGTGGTTCTAGCTCTGTATCCTTACTTGACAGAGTTGAGTCGAAAGCGATCCGACTTACATTCTGTCCCATGCTAACTTCCAAACTTGACCTTCCTGCCCTAAGCTGCAATGTTGGTTCACTTTCCCTCTTCTATAGGCATTACTTTGGTTTTTGCTCCCGAGAGCTGGCTACTTGTATGCCCCCACTATTAGTTAGAACACGTAATACTCGGCAAGCTGCCGTGTCACATGACTATTGTGTGGCCATCTGCTACTCAAGAGAGGGCCGTTTTGATGCCTGCTTCTTTCCGCACACGTCGAAGCTTTTGAACTCTCTACCTTCCCATTTCTTTCACAATAACTATGACCTTGCACATTTCAAAAGACAGGTCTTTCACTTTCTCAAAAAATCGTAGATACTTTCCCTTGTCTTTTCTTTTTCCGTTTCATAATTCTCTATATTTCAATTAAAGCCCGGCCTTGATGTGGACCTTTGTCCATGACTGGAGCCTTCAGCATGAAAGAAAAAGAAATATTTGCTCCTCTCGCCAAGACCCCTGCATTTACCTCTCTCATGACACCATCCATAAACAAATTTAACAACCATGGTGACATCATACACCCCTGCCGCAGACCGACCTTCAGTGGAAACCAATCGCTCTCCCCCAACTCTCATTTGCCCTCTTTTTCAACCTTTGCACCTTCCTCTTGACCTCCCACCGTTTTTTCTTATATATGTACCAATCATTTGCACTCCCTCCTTGTATGTACCGCCCAAACGCTTCTCTTTTCTCTTTCACTAGCAACTTTACTTCTTCATCCCATCACTCACTACCCTTTCTAATCTGCCCACCTCCCATCTTTCACATGCCACATGCACCTCATGCACATGCCATCACTGTTTTCCTAAATACCTGCTATTTGTTACCTTCTCCCCTGACTTCATCTGCTCTCACCTTATGCCATTCGACACTCAATCTCTTCTTGTACTTCTTCACACAAGTCTTCCTCCCAAGCTCACTTACTTTCACCATTCTCTTCTCCCCGATATTGTTTCCTCTTTTTCAAAAATCTCTACAAACCCTCACCCTTGCCTCCACAAGATAGTGTTCTGACTTCCCACCAGCTGCCCCTCTTAGCACATTTACATCCAAAAGTCTCTGTTTTACATGCCTATCAATTGAAATGTGTTCTAATAACACCCGTTTACTATCTTTCCTAGTCACACATGTATTCTTGTGTCTATCTCTGTTTCTAAACCAGGTATTCCCAGTCACCAGTCTTTTTCAGCACACTTTTGCACAAGCTCTTTATTTCCATACCCTCAACTGCCACATTACTTACCTTCGCATTTAAATCACCCATCACTAACACCAGGTCACGTATACCAAAACTAGTGACACGCTCGCTCAGCTGCTCCCAAAACACTTGCCTCTCAAGATCTTCCTTCTCACATCAATCTGGATTTTACTTCCTTACGTTCTGTCACATACTCCCACAATTCCTGCTTCAGGAGTAATGCTACTCCTTCCTTAGCTCTTGTCCTCTCACCAATCCCTGAATTTACTCCTATTTCTAAACCATTCTTTCTATTTACCCTTGAGATTTGTTTAATTCAGAGCCAAAACATCCAGGTTTCTTTCCTCAAGCATACTGCCTATCTCTCCCTTCTTATCTTGGTTACATCCACACATATTCAGACACCCCAAACTGAGCCTTCGAGGATGATGAGTATTCCTTGCCTGGCTCCTTCTTCTGTTTCCTCTTTTAGAAACTGAAATACAAGGGAATGGTTTCCAGCCCCCCGCTCCCACCTCCTTTAGTCACCTTCTTCGACACGCAGGGAAAACGTAGGTAGAATTCTTTCTTCCTCTAACATATAGTGTTACTGGACTCTGCTTGTTCAAGGTTACACTTTACACTGTATCATAAGGAGTAGAGTCTTGTCAAAGAACTGCTCACTCCAAAGGAGTTTACATTACCCTGCTACCAGAAGTGAATCAGCCTTAGGCTGCAAGAGCCTTTAGAAAGAGATCCTGGGTAACACCAAGACTCTTTCACAGAAATTAGACTTAAGACGCTCATAAATAAAACAGATAAATACAAGGACTCTCCCTTAGCGATGTGAGGTATAGGACGCTGTTGCAACACTAGGTTGTTGGCAGTGTGGTAGAGCTGTTTTCCTTGCGCATCAGCTGCACTTTATCTCCTTATTTGAAAATACGATACGAGAGAATTGAGGAAGACAATACTTTTTATTTTATATCACGCACGACATTAATCAATCCTCGTCTCTACTCTCTGCCATTCTTTTCCTTTCCCTAAACTTTTACCTTCATCTCCTCATTATCTACACTTTACCTTTAAGAATATATACCCTTCTTGTCTTAATCATCACTTTTACTCATATTACCTCATGATCTGAAAAAATATCATTACAGCTGAATCCAACACATTCTCCTTGATGCTTTCATCTTTTGCCATGTTCTCTATGAAAGACGCTTGCTTGTTCTCTCCTCATCACTTATCCATGTATTCCTATCAACTCACTTGTGTTCAAAACAGGTTCTTGCTAGGGACATACCTAAAATTTACTGATACCGTCATGGCATTCACATCTGGTAACCCATTCTCCTTCAATACCTTCTACTGTGTCATTTCTAGAGCTTACATTCATCTTCCCCAGCATAACTTTCTCTCCCACCTTATAGTTTAGTATACACTCACCTAATTGCTCCCAAATTTTTTCGTCTTAGCCCTACCTAATTTTGTTTCTCTGCTTACTGGAGTACATGCAAATATATGTCTGCCATCCCAGTCTCGCAGTTCACAATATCATATCAAAAGGTTTGATGGAAAAATAATTCTGCAAGTCAAAACTTACTATCTTTTTGTAGTGGTGGAGCAACTGTAGTGGTACTGAAGATACTCAGGGTTTCTGTAACAAACACAAAATGACATAATAAGAATTCTGATTGATGTCAAACAACAAACTAAAATCAAAACTGATCTCTGTCATGCACCTCTGCATTAATTATTAATAATCTGCAATTCAGGGCCTTTGAATCAATTAGTAATAAATTATCATAAGAAAGTTCTATCTTTCATACAAACCTTTAACCAATTAGCTATCTGTGATTCATCATCATATACAGGTACCAAGTGAGCAGATATGGAAAACAATTTCCAATTACTATGGGCTTTCTACATCTGTAAATATTCCTTCATTATGACACCTCAATCTGCATTACCTTACACGGCCTTCACACTATTTTCAGTCTTCTGCTGTATCTGTTAGCACTCTCTTAACTGAGATAATTCTTTTGTCTCCCCCTATTCCTTCATGTCCACACCAGCTCATTTTTTCTACAGATTTTACTTTATCAGACATATCTTTCACAGTATCCACCTTGACTGATGTGGGTAAAAATGAAAGTGGATTGTAAGACATGGGTGATCAGGAGTGCAGCTCGGTTAGTGTGTGGGCAGTTTTGATGCAGACTGAGTATTAGTGATGGGTGATTTGAATGTGAAGGTGAGTGACGTGGCAATTAAGGGTATAATTAGGGCCTGAGGCATTCAGTATCATTAATGGAAATGGTGAACAGCTTGTGGATTTGTGTGCTGAAATGGGACTGGTGATTGAGAATACTTGGTTTAAAAAGAGGGACATACAAAAGTATTTGTATGTGAGTCAGAAAGATGGTCAGAAGGTATTACTGGATTACATTTTAATTGATAGGCGTGTAAAAGAGAGACTTTTGGATGTAAATGTGCTGAGACGGGCAGCTGGTAGGATGTATGATCACGATCTTCTGGAGTCGAGGGTGAGGGTTTGTACAGGTTTTCAGGAAAGAGGAAACAAAATCAGTGAGAAGAGAGTGGTGAGAGTAAGCGAGCTTGGAAAAGAGCCTTGTGTGAAGAAATACCAGAGAGATTGAGTGTAGAATAGCAAAAGGTGAGAGTAAATGAAGCAAGGGGAGTGGGTGAGGAATGGGAAGCATCTAGGGAAGCAATGATAGCATGTACATAAGATGCATGTGGCATGCGAAAGGTGGGAGGTGGGCAGATTAGGAAGGGTAGTGAGTGGTGGAATGGTGGAATGAAGAAGTCAGTGAAAGAGAAAAGATAGGCGTTTGGGTGGTACTTACAGGGAAGGAATGCTAATGATTGGGGGACGTATAAGAGAAAGCGGTAGGAGGTCAAGAGGAAGGCGCAAAAGGTTGAAAAAGAGGGCATATGGGAGTTGGGGTGAGCAAGGGTCAGTAAACTTTAAGGAAAATGAAATGTTTTGGAATGAGGTTAGTAATGCACGAAAAACAAGAGAACTAATAGGAACATCGGTGGAGGGGTCAAAAAGGCAAGTGATAACAGGTAGTGATGGAGTGAGGAGTAGATGGAATGAGTATTCTGAAGGGCTGTTGAATGTGTTTGATGACAGAGTCGCAGATGTAGGGTGTTTGGATTAGGGTGGTATGCAAAGCGAAACAGTCATGGAGAGTGGTTTGGTGAAGAAAGAGGAGGCGATAAAAGCTTTGCGTAAGATGAAATGTGGCAAAGCAGCGAGAGGTGATGGTACTGCAATTGAATTAATTAAGAAAGGGGATGACAGTGTTGTTGACTGGTTTGTTAGGATTTTCAGTGTATGTATGGATCATAGTGAGGTGACTGAGGATTGGCCAATTGCTTGCATAGTGCCACTGTATAAAGGAAAGGGGGATAAACGGGAGTGTTCACACTAAAGAGGCATCGTTTTGTTGAGTGTACCTGATAAGTTGTATGGGAAGGTATTGACTGATTGGGTGATGGCATACACAGAGCTTGAGACTGGGAAGAAGCAGTGTGGTTTTAGAAGCGGTAGAGGATGTGTGGATCAGGTGTTTGCTTTAAAGAATGACTGTGAGAATTACTGAATAAAACAAATGTGTCTGTATGTGGCATCATTGGATCTGGAGAAGGCTTGTAATAGAGTTGACAGAGTTGCCTTCTGGAAGGCATAAAGAATATACGGTGTGGGTAGAAAGCTGCTAGAAGCAGTGAGAAGTTTTTGTCTAGGGTGCAAGGCATGTGTATTAGTAAGAAGAGAGGAGAGAGAATGGTTTTAGGTGGAGGTTGGTCTGTGAAAGGATTGTGTGAAGTCACCATTGCTATTCAGTTAGTTCACGGACAGGATGGTGAAGGAGTTAGATATGAGTCTTGGGAAAAGGGGCAAGTATGCAGTCTGTAGGGGAAGAGAGGACATGGGAAAATAGTCAATTGTTTGCTGATTTTCAGCACTGGTTGCATATTCGAATAAGAAACTGCAGGAGTTGGTGACTGAGTTTGGAAGAATGTGTGAAAAGAGACTGTTAAGAGTAAATGTGAATAAGAGCAAGGTTATTGGGTTCAGCAGGGTTGGGGAACAGGTTAGCTGGGGTGTGTTTGAATGGAGAAAAACTGGAGGAATTGAAGTGTTTTAGATACCAGGGAGTGTGGACATGACAGGGAATGGAACCAATGAAGTGGGTGTCATAGGGTGGGGGAGGGGGCGAAGGGTCTGGGAACGATGAAGAATTTATGGACAGAGAGATTGTTATTTGGGAAGGGAAAAAATGGGCATGTTTGAATGAACAGAAGTTCCAACAATGTTATGTGGATGTGAGGCACGGGATATTGATTAGGCTGTGCGGAGGATGTTGGATGGTTCAAAATGAAATGTTTGAAGATAATATGTGGTGTGAGATGGTTTAATCGAGTAAATAATGAAAGGGTAAGAAATATGTGTGGTAATAAAAAGGTGTGCGGTTGAGAGAGAGCAGCGGAGGGTGTGATGAAATGGTTTGGACATATGGAGAGAATGAGTGGGGAAAGGTTGACAATAGAGGATATATGTGTCAGAAGTGGAGGGAACAAGGAGGATGGGGAGAATATATTGGAGGAAGAAGGATGAATCAAAAAACATTTTAAGCGATAGTGGTTTGAACACGCGGGAAGGTGAAAGGCATGCATGGGACATTGAATTGGAACGATGTGGTATGCAGGGGTCGACGTGCTTTCAACTGACTGAACCAGGGCGTGTGAAACGTCTGGGGTAAACCTTGGAAAGGTCTATGGAGCCTGGTTGTGGACAGGGAACTGTGGTTTTGGTGCATTACACATGACATGTAGAGATTGGATGTGAGTAGATGTGGTTAACACAGGAAGTGGCAATCAAGCATGAAAAGAAAAATACTTTCCTAGTAAATATCCACCTTAAATTTCCCCATATCTCCAATTATTCACTTTCCCTATTTCAAATTTACTGCATCTGTACCTATTATGTTTATGAAATTCCTTTTACAAGCCATTTCATTGTTAAGGATTCATATTTCACTTGCATGTTTTAAGTTGGTTGAGACTCTCTAGGGAAACTTCACCTCAAGGGCATGGGATAGTTGTCTTTCCCTACTACTACTGTTGCTGCTTCTGACAATAATAATGAAAGCAACAACAACAATAACAACAAAAATAATACTAATAATTATAAAAATAATGATGATAATAATGATAATAATAATAAAGATAATAATTTCATCTTATTTCTTTGCAGACATGACGACCTCATTTATTGCCATCCACTCTCTAGCTTTCATGTACAATGTACCGAAACCAGGAGCCTACCATCCAAAGCCAGGCCCCACAAACAATCTTGTGGTTTCCCCTGACCACTTCATAAGCCATGGTTCAGCTAAATGAGAAAATGTCAACCCAATCTACAAAATCACTCCAGTTTTCTCTATCCCATGCATGCTCCATCACCCCTCTGCTTGTCAGGGCCAGACATCCTAAAGTCTATTTGACTCCATTTTTCCACCTTCTTGGTCTCTCCCCGGCCCCTTTACCCTTGCGTCACCCACTTTTAACATACTGATCCTCTTAGTCTTGATTCACTACTCCTTTCCATGTGTCTCAACCACTTCAGCAAACCCTTTTCAGCTCTCTCATCTTTCTCATATTTCTCGTACATAGTCATTTCTTAAAAGATCCATCCTACTGATATAGGTACCGAATATCGTCCTCAGGCATTTCATTTCCATGTCAAACTTCTTCCATTCTTTTTCAATTCAGGGCCAAAGACTCATATCCATAAAACACTCTCCAGATATTATATCTTCAAACTACCATTTTTGCGTAAACATTATCATTATTATTACTACTATGAATAATTCTATAGTTGGTTGCCGTTTCCCGCATAAGCGAGTTAGTGTAAGCCAAGTATGAAAATAATAATAGCAATAATATTGATAATGACATAATTAGGCAAAAATGGTAATGTGTGAAGGTATACTATTCTTAACGATGTCTTATGGATGTGAATCTAAGGTCCTGAATTAAAAAAGAATGGAAGAGGTTTGACACAGAAATGAAATGCCTGAGGACAATAGTATTATCATACTATTATCATTATTATTATCATTATTATTATTATTATTATTATTATTATTATTACTATTATTATTATTATCATTATCAATACATGTAGTAGTGTTAACATTATTATCATCACGACTTTGATTTCTATATATCTCTGACATGAAAGTATTCATCATAATTTGCAGCTATATGTATCAGATCTTGTCAAGACATAAAGTCGGCTTTGAATTTAGGAAAAGCATATTTTTGAACTAGGATCCAATCTTGCCCGATAACTAAGGAGTTCACCTTTAAGGCAAACATGTCATGGTGCAAAAGTCTTACAAAATGCTTTCAATACAAGTAAGTTAATGTGTTCTGAAATGGAGTCTAACATAATACCGAGTTATCACCTGCTTGAGCAGTAGCCTTACAATATACAACACTTTATGTTGTACATTTTCCCATCCCAGTTGTTTGAGTTGTCGGTCTCAAACTCCCGTGAGGTAAACCAACTTCTCTAGAGGAAGGTGGTGTTAGGCATGTGAAAAATTAAGGGAAAGTGAATATTTTAGCTCAAAAATGAGCTTTTCATATGTTCTAAGCAGAATTTTTGAGCGAATCTCTCCCTTTCTCTTCACCCATTAGGTCATTACACAAATCTGCTTGACTAAAGCATCATACAGCTCCAATAACTTATTCTCCTGGGGTTGCTGCAGCTTTAACCCTGCACTACAGTCAGTAGCAGGGAAAATCATGGACTACTTTGAAATGAGTGAAATACAACCTCACCATTTTTCACCCATGGTGCAACCACAAGTAAGTGCTATTCGGCAAGGCCTCCATAACCAGAGAAAACCCTAATTCATTGCTTCTCAGCCAGATTCACCCAGTGACCCCTGCGATAAGGTCTTTGTTCACCACAATCCCTTATTATCCTTACAAGTGCAAACAGAGAGAGGGGCAGAGAATTCCTTTTGGCCAACACATAACAACTACAGGTGCATGATAAAAAAGACTGGAGTTTGGACCACTCTTACTACGTTTTTACGAGGTCTCATCATTCCTGCTTTTAGCTCCTTTACTTATTGGTGTTGGCTTTTCACTAGACAGGTACATTTATCATCATATCTTCTCCAGGTTGGCTACTGATTAACTAGATAATCTGTTCTAGTTTCATCTTTAATTCATATTTCCATATCTTCCTCTGTTTCCCTGCTAAAGTCTCCTACGGCTGGTTTTAGATAGTTTATGCAGTAGAGAATGATCTAATGTTGGAAGAGACATAAATCTGTAAGAACAGAAGACAGTGACTGGGGTTCAAATGCAGTTGATTATTACGAGTAACCTGACCCACCACTGCTAATGAGTTTCCTAACCCACCACTGCCAAGGAGCGCCTTGACCCACTACTGCAAAGGAGTATCCTGAACCACTACTTCTAAGGAGAAGCCTGACTTGCCACTGCTAAGGAGTATCATGAACCACTAATGCTAAGGAATATCCTGACCCATTACAAATAAAGAATACCCTGACCCACAAAGTCTTAAGAGTTCTTAAGCCCATTAATGCTAAGGAGTGTCCTGGCCCATTATTGGCTATTTTTTTTTTCTCTCTTTTCGATATCAAGACCTCAAACGAAACTTACATTTCAAGACTGTAGTGATGATGATGTGCAACTGCAGCCTATACACACCATTGTAATTCATGTTCCATGTCACCTCCACGTATAAAAGACAGATATACAATGACTCTTAAATGGGTTCGCTGGTTCAGAGGGCCGAGCCATTGTATTGTGCGTCTATGTCCAAACCGCTCTTTCTATACTGCCCTAATGGCCAATGAAATCATCTCATTATAGAAAATCTGAATCTTGTAAAAGAGACTGATAATACACTTACCTTGTTCTGATTCTGTTACTTCACCACAACCACACCAGACACGAATTTCATAGTCCTGTGAAAACAGATCGTATTGGAATAAGATTAACGGCATATTCTGTATGATGTATGATTAGTGTTTATTATCTACATGCAAGTAAACGCTGTATCCATCAGAACATGTGAAAATCAAATGCTTCTACTTTGAAAAACACAGTGAAATTTCAACATGAAAATATGCCTTTGAAGCTTCATATATGCCATTAGAAATTGATTCAGTTTATACCGACTCAATTATATGACCGATAAAGTAAAGTTTATTGGATAAAGTTACAGAGGTCATTATTCTGATACAGTCACATACATCAACAGTAAATACATATCTAATCATCAATCTCATTAATATAGTCAACGTACTTAATAAGTCAAAAGTTTTCACATACTGAATAGCAGGATATTTTTCTTTGTTACTTAATTTTGCATTCTGTGGCTATTTTTTTTTCATATGTATATGTCATTTCCAGGATTAGTGAGGTAGCACCAGAAACAGATGAAGAAAGGCTGTATCTGCCTTTATCCATTCTCTAGCATTCTGAGATGCATGAACTTGGAAAGTGCATCATAAGACCATAAATTTCCATGTAGCTTGTCTTACTCACCCATATAATACCAAATGCGGATAGCTTACAAACATAGTCTAGGAACAATTACTTGTACGCTAAATCTAAATTGAACGTAATCTTTTTACATTTCATCAAATAACTTACTTATACCATATGCCACAAAATAAAAAGCCCCCTAGATTCTGTATTACAAAACTTACGAAAAATCTCTCTTCCTTGGAATTTAGTCCTATAAAAGTAGACTCATCCTATAAAAGTAGACTCATTTCCCTTAAAATATGTCCTACTATGCACAGGAACCTATCGCATCAGTCAAATTGTATGAAACTTTACATTCCTGCTCCCCTCCCCATATTTCTCACCTTGCAGCCTTGAGGATTTTGTAACTTGAGACATTCAAATCCATACTTCCTGTCGCATTTTACCACCTGGCCAATTGCATCAGCTGACTCATGACCTAGTGGAGACAAAAATATCGGTATATTTAGGTTGTAAAGCACATTCAGCCTTAAACTCATACAATTACATTAATTCACAATAATATTGCTAGGAACCTATTAGTTCTTGTATGTATAATAAATCATAAACCTTAGTTGTCATTATTTCAAATTATGTAAAACCCCATATGTGCACTAATGTTAGACAAGAGCTTTTTCCCTATTCATGTCTGTCTTCTCAATTCTTGTGGATGCCTCCATCTGACAATCCTGGACTCCTCAGCTCAGACACAAGCTTCGTGGCTACTCTATCTTATCTAGAAGAAGGAAATCTGGTCAACCACGCAAGTTGAAATGAAGGAAGACTCACAACATGCCATCAAATTCTTAATTGATATATTTCTTCTTTTCTAATCCTCAGTTTTCCTTGACCTCCCATTCTGTTTCTGTTCACTGGGACACCAAATGCTTTTTTTAATGAACTCAAGATTAATGGCGTGTGGAAAATATGGAAGGTAGTAGGTGGTAGGCAGCCACCGACCAGGGTAGTACATTACCGACACTACCCGCCTGGGTATTGGGAGGGCTTGTGATGGCAGTGTAGTGAGCCAACACTTCAGTGGTTGTCAAGCTGCACTCCTTTGATGCAAGTGGCTGTCTTTTCTTTCTGCCTTACCTACGCATGGACTGCTGGCAGTCTGTCCACAAACATACAATCTCTCCTTGTCACACATAACACCTGACAACACGTAACTCACACTACTCATTCTTCGCAACTCTAGATTTCCCTGCGGTGAGCGCTTTTTATTAGCCTTGTCTTTTCGCCAAATGGTAGGAGTGATAGATTGCAGTATGTATTGAAAAGAAGTAGTAGGTAGGAGCATTAGCTGGGAGCATTAAGTAGAAGTAGTAGTTTGAATCATTATTCAGGAAAATTAGGTAGAAGTAGCTGATAGGGACATTAGTTGGGAGCCTCTAAAAAACACTGCACTTGAGTTGCCCTCTGCGAGTGACCTCTTAAGGATGAGGCACTAAAGGCTAAGAAGCGGAAAGTTCAAGAGTTATGAAGACTCTTGCCGAGGCCACCCCCTTGAGGGAGTACCCAAAGGAAACGGGTGTCAAAGATATATATGGACAGAAAGAAAAATATTACATTACTCTTGCACCGAGTATAAAATTCATCGTTGATGCCATATACGTCTTTCATGGTAGGTTCATACGGTCCCCGGATGATTACTGAATATAATACGAAGTTAAAGGAAACACAGTCTGTTTATTGTTTGATGAGTTCCTTTTGCCCCTGGGTCTGCCCTGTCCTCAACATGTTTTTTCCTTTTTTTTAACGAGTTTCTTTCTTCCACAAATAATCCAATGCACTCATACGCTGACGACTCAACACTGCATTCATCCACATCCTTCAATTCTGCTCCCTCTTCTCTCACTCGATCTGCATCTCGCCTTGACACAGCTTCCTCAATAAACTCAGACTTGGACAGGATATCTCAGTGGGGTGCATAAGATCTTGTTAAGTTTAATGCCTCCAACACCCAATTTCTACCCTTCTCTCTATCGAAAATTCCTCACAACTCTCGTATCTCCTTTGACGATTCTCTAATTCCACCTCTTGACCCAATGAACATACTTGGTATTACTGTCACATCCACTCTCTCCTGGAAACTCCACATTATGGGAATAGTTAAGTCTGCCTATAAGAAATTGGGTGTCCTGTTTAGATGTCGGAACTTCTTTTCTTCTGAACAGTTGCTCCGTTCATTAAAAGGGATATATTTGTCCTTGTAAGGATTACTGCTCTCACATTTGGGGCGGCTCTAACTCTGTTTCCTTACTTGGCAGAGTTGAGTCGAAAGCGGTCCAACCTATTAAGTGTCCCAGGCTAACTTCCAAACTTGACCACCTTGCCCTACGCCGTAATGTAGGTTCACTTTCCCTTTTCTATAGGTATTACTTTGGATTTTGCTCCCGAGAGCTGGGAGCTTGTGTGCCCCACCACTAGCTAGACCACGCAATACTCGGCCAGCTGCTGCGTCATAAGATTATTGTGTGGCCATCGGCAACTCAAGGGAGGGCCGTTTTGATACCTGCTTCTTTCTCTACACGTCGAGGATTTGGAACTCTCTATTTTCTCATGTCTTTCCCAATAACTATGACCCGGCACACTTCAAAAGACACGTCTTTCACTTTCTCAAAAATTCGTAAATACTTTCCTTTGTCTTTTCTTTTTCCGTTTCATAATCTTCTCTATATTTCAATTAAGGCTCAGCCTTGATTTGGACTTTTGTCCGTGACTGGAACCTTCAACGTAAAG
>JAYMFT010265900.1:0-10699 GCA_038088735.1 Panulirus argus
CTGTCTGTCTGTCTCTCTCTCTCTCTCTCTCTCTCTCTCTCTCTCTCTCTCTCTCTCTCTCTCTCTCTCTCTCTCTATCTCACCACTACCAAACCTCACAGCATTACTGTCATTCCCGTCAACTCTCAGCTTTCTCATATTTCACACACAAAAACACACTTTCTCTCCCTCTCTCTCATTACCCAGCTTCTACAGTTTCTCCTCCTTTTCCTGGAGTTAGCAAGCTATTGCTACGTCATACGCCTCAGCCCCACAATACTCGAGTGTAGTATTACCCATTGCAACAGAGTAGAAGCACTCAATTGGTGGTTCATCCCACCTCATATGACAATGATCAGCGCCTCCTTGTGTGTCCTAACGCAGCGGCGTCAACAGTCTTTCGTATTCCCCTTCCCCATCTATGCGGCATAATACTATGGCTAGCGAATTCTAGTATAGTCTCCCCTCCTAGCACTCTGAGGTCTTGCTTATAAGCCCGAGTGATCACGGGTGGCAGGGATCAGTGGTAACCAGGCAGGAACTCTAGTGTGCTCGGTGGGTTTGCGCGCTTAACGCTTCCTTGATGTGGGATTTGTCTGTTGTGCGAGGCGTTGGATGTGAATACATTCGCATGAAGAAAGAAAGAAAGAATTTAAATATTCTAAACTTTGTATTTGAATTTTACGTATTTTCATTACTGTTTCTACGTGGAAATTGTAATGAGCAGATGTTATAATGATAAGGTTCCCATGAAGTGTGTTTCGCCAACTACCTGCCTGCGTTCACCTAATGACACTCAAAGTAATTAGCTAATGGATAATCCTGCTCTGAACATGGCATGGTGCTTGCCTGAACTAAGCTTATTGTATTTGTTTTAGTGTGTGTGTGTGTGTGTGTGTGTGTGTGTGTAAGAGCAACAATTTGGTAATGGAGAGAGAGAGAGAGAAAGGGACCCACAGACCTATCATTATAGATAATCATTGTATCCTCAGTTGCCTTCCCTTATCAATTACTATCCAAAGTTTTTTTTTTCTTAAAAAATCTTCCTTGAAGGAAAATGACATACAAACAAACACCGTCATCTGACATCTCCCCAGCTCTATCTTCCGTTATGGATAATCACTCATTGATTACTCATGTTGTCAACAATTGCATCATTAATCTCCTTACGAGATGAATAAAGTGATTAAAATCTACTGGAGTGATCCATAATCATATTGTGGTATCTGCCTTGGTCAGGTCAGGGTCATTAACAGGTCATCATTCATCAAGTCATTACCAGGTTATCACTTAGCAGATCATTACCAAGTCCTCGGTGAAACAAGTCCATGTTAGTTATAGTCCTTTTTTTCCTTTGGATTATCATGTTGTTTCTATCAGTATTAGTATGTACTTGAGATAGATTCTCCAGGCCATCAATATTGCTAAGGACATATTCCAGTATCCATTGACTCTGTGATCCAACCCTTAATGGCCAGTAAGGCTCTACCCATTATCCTCTAATCCAATACTTAATGGTAGTGCACCAGAGGCCATTATCTTCACCTAGCTTGTGAATTCCACATGCACAAAAAAAGTGACATTAGTTTTTCTCATCATCAAGGAAGGACCTCCCAGACTTCCTTGGTAGACTCGAGCCCCTTCTTCCCGTGGCACCATGTGTCTCACTATCCGTGTTTTCTCATCAACTTCTCTCATGAAACTCCTCATCAAAGCGTCTCCCCAACTCTGAGGAACAACACGAAGGCCCCCTTGTCTCCCCTCCCTCCATCACCGGGCCGTCCATCGTGCGACACGCTTATCGACACATAAAAGGAAAAAAGAAAATGACGGAGATACGACCTCTTAACCATACTCTGTTTTCTTATCGTGGTGTAACCAGTGGTGTGTCTTCTACGAGGTTCTGCCATCAAGGGCTCAAGTAATTGCCTTTTGGTATGACCTCTCGAGGTGGTCGTCTCCTGCCTCACCCAGCCATAATGTCCTGATACTAGTCTCCGTCAGCACCTCCTGGAGTGGTCCTCCTCCTCCTTGGCCTCCTCCTCCCTCCTCCTCCTCTTCCTCTTCCTCCTCCTACTCCCAAACTTTAAGGGCCTTCGTCCCTGATGGTCAAGTCTTGTTAGATTTTGCACAGCTGGGCCCTCTCTCTCTCTCTCTTCCACCGGGGGGCAACCTTATCATCTTGTCGTTCTATTCAGCAAAGGGAGAAGAATTTGTCCCTTTCGTCCGGACCCCTCGACAAGATATTATTCATCCAAAAGACAACTGAGGCAATGATAGAAAATCCTTATTTTGATAAAGTATTTTCTCATGTGTGGCGATGATTGTGTTTCGTCAGGAAGAGAGTCATGATAAGGAGAGACTGTATTTATGATCATGAGATAGTCATGATGAGATGATACTAATGACAGTGTCCCATACGAATCTCTGGTCACCCCTATTGACCAGCTGCTTGGCTTCACACCCGCTCTGACAAATTTCAGGAAGGTTGAATATCAAGGTGTGTACATATATATAAACAGTTTGTACATATACATGAATATGTATAGTGGGAGTGAGCTTGGTTTGTGCCTGTTTGAAAAGATCTCGTTGTCAAGCCGGTAATACCACTCGAATTGACGCTTCCCCGTCGACATTGACCGAGTCATATCCCTCGCAACTCGTTAAACTGTCCAGTGAAAGTCATTATCAACCCTTGATGTGTCTACATTAGCTTGATAACTTGTTTAGTAGGGCGCATGTCCCCTGCCGGAAGAGGTCAGGGTCAACGGCTATTAATCAGTGCTAAGGAGGTAAATGTAGGGGCATTACAATGAGGGAAGAATGTACAAATTAATTTTTGATAGTTATTTTGTTTTTAAGTACTTCTGGATGGATTTGTGGAGCACATTCTATAATCTTAGAATCAAAAGCTATCGTTAACAGATGATAAGTCTGTTTTGGCGTTGAAAATTTATGGTTTTCAACCATAATACGTACAAACTTGTCATGAGGAGGCCTCGCTTATGGCATTCTCATGACTAGCCTATGTCGGCCTATTCTATAAACATTGACAATCCCACGTCCTAGATGTAATCGCCTCGTATATACATTGCCTTTGCAAACAGTCACGTGACGTAAGGGTAGAAGGCCAGTACTGGCGTAGGTTATAGGGGGCAACCCCCCATCAAAAGTTTTAAGTACTACGTGTGAATTAAATACGCTGAGTAATCTATAAGTATGAGTCAGTCCTGTGTTTGTAACTGCTCACATTACATAGTCTGTGGCGTCGTACGTAACTCTGTGTCACGTTCTCAGTAACTGGAGAGAATTGGGCCAGAAACAACTTCTGTGTCGGTAAACATTTCAATGTAACGCGTAATCACTAGCATCAGTGGATAGTCCAATATGGACCACAAAAGTACCCCTTTTGTAATTACGTCCTGAACACTAACTACCCCCTTAACCCCCACCCCCTTCACCTCGTTACCTCATAAAGGATATTACTTCCATCATCCCTCGGGTAATCCTGTAATCTCTCTCCACCAGCCTTGTTATGCACACCACGTAACAACACAAGTGTACCTTAACGAGGTGATTACGCCTTGCTGTCATCTGGGAA
This sequence comes from Panulirus argus, assembly GCA_038088735.1. Lineage (NCBI taxonomy): Eukaryota > Metazoa > Arthropoda > Malacostraca > Decapoda > Palinuridae > Panulirus > Panulirus argus. The sequence continues at coordinate 3,581 of JAYMFT010265900.1, forward strand.
CAATTCCCCGCTGCAGGAGTCCAGAGAAACGCAGTAGTTTGGAGGACAATATATATATATATATATATATATATATATATATATATATATATATATATATATGTGTGTGTGTGTGTGTGATTCAAACAATCATAAGACACACTGGCTAATCACAGCTTCCACTCCTATATAGTGAGGCCCGGCGCTCATCACCAGCCCCGTGACACACCATCTGAATAAATAATGAGACTCGCTAATTACCCTCTGATGGCACATCTGACAGTTAACACGAGTCTCGTGTCTCCCTGTAATTAAAGGACACAACGATAACCATAATGAATGCCAAAACAAACTCAGGACTCCCCACGATATAACCCTGAAGTCGGCTCCTGTATTCTAGACGTGTGTGTCAAGATAAAGCATGCTTTGATAGTACGGTGGACGTGTGGCCTCAGAGTGGGTGTGGCCCAGGAGAGGATCTGGCCTCAGAGTGGGTGTGGCCCAGGAGAGGATGTGGCTTCAGAGTGGGTGTGGCCCAGGAGAGGATGTGGCCTCAGAGTGGGTGTGGCCCACGTGAGGGATGTGGTGGATGGAGGCAAGACATTCGTCAGAGACACGTGGCCCGGGCCAGACGACAAGTGAGGCAGTATCGTCTACCGGGGTCACCACGCCCCGTGCCCCCGCCCCTTGACACAGCGGCTAATGGGGGGAAGGGAAGGGAAGGGAGGGGGGGGGAGGGGGGTCAGTGATCCAAGGGCAGGCCTGGATGCAGGGGGGTGGTCGGGAGGATATGTAATGGATACCCAGTCCTAATCGTGACGCGCGAGTGGCAGAGAGACAAGGACAGATTCACGGAGCCCCTGTTACCGCGACAGTCAAGGGACGCCATCTTGGACCGAATCACTTCCTCAACTTGAAATTACCTCACACACAAAAAAGAGAAGCTATCCTCGCATTCCTCCGCTGCATGATGGCGCAACGACGCAGATGAAACACCATTCTCCTCTCGTACTGCGATCTGTCTCGCTCTTTCCCCACCGTTTTACTTTGAATATTTCTTCAGGAAGTCTCCGGTTTTGTCCAATATCCTTCCATCGGTTCCATGTTCCTGACTCCTCAAACTATCTCCCGTCTCTCTTTACTATCATTTCCCTTTACTCTTCCTCTCCCATCTCCGTCTTTCCCGCCCCTGTTCCACCCCCCCTCCTGCTGCCGGCCACCAAACAGCCGGGTGGATGGCCCGTGTGTGGACTCCCTCCACCCTCCAGACGCAGGACCCCCAGCTCTGTGGTGGATCAAGGCTTGATTGACCTCCACTCCCCACTCGGCTACGACGGCACGACCACTGCGGACGACAGCCTGGCGTCTTCGACCTAACCCTCAACCCAGGCCGTCGCACTCAAGGGTCGTACCGTCACACCCAAGGGTCGTACCGTCGCACTCAAGGGTCGTACCGTCGCACTCAAAGGTCGTACCGTCGCACTCAAAGGGTCGTACCATCGCACTCAGGGGTCGTAGTCGCATTCAAGGATCGTGCCCTCTTACTAGTAGGTCGCAACGTAAGATCCAAGAGTTTCCTGTTACGCTAACCAGAAAAAAAGAGAACCCAATGATGTCTCTAGGCACTGCGTTCACTGCTGACTGTGAAATGTGCTCTCATCTCCCACAGCGATGGGCAGTGATTCTCCTCTGGCTGCTAACAGTGACACCCGACCTTATGGCCCACCACACACACACACACACGCACACTTCCCTCCCCCTATAGCATCCTACAGATCGTACCCACTTTCCTCACCTCATCTCGCTCCTCTTCTTTTACTCACTACTCACCTCCTAATCCCAGGCAGCCCTCACCCTACACTCACATTATCCTCATGTCTTTCAGGCGAGAACACACGATTTCGAAAACCAAATAGCAAGATTCGACTGCAAAATCTGACGCTTTTTCTTTTTTTCCGCGAGTGCTGCACGCGCGAAGATATATAAGGACAGACACACGTCCACGTGGAGTGACGTGCCTGGCGAGGATCCTGCATGATGTCACGCTCCGACTGCCGGAGACGTCACGCGTCACACACAAGTATATACCTGTCCAGTAAAAATACAGAGGGAATGGAAAATTACACGAAATACATGTCATTTTTTTTTTTTGCCAAATGCAACAACACTCACTCACTCACTCACTTGAGAGAGAGAGAGAGAGAGAGAGAGAGAGAGAGAGAGAGAGAGTTTTGTATCCTTTTTTGAACTGGGTTCCTCGGGACTCCCCTTAAACTGACCTGGGTTCCTCGGGACTCCCCTTATACTGACCTGGGTTCCTCAGGACTCCCCTTAAACTGACCTGGGTTCCTCGGGACTCCCCTTATACTGACCTGGGTTCCTCGGGACTCCCCTTATACTGACCTGGGTTCCTCAGGACTCTCCTTATACTGACCTGGGTTCCTCGGGACTCCCCTTATACTAACCTGGGTTCCTCAGGAAACCCCCTTATTGACCTGGTTCCTTGGGACTCCTCTTATTGACCTGGGTTCCTCAGGACTCCCCTTATACAGACCTGGGTTCCTCGGGACTCCTCTTATTGACCTGGGTTCCTCAGGACTTCCCTTATACTGACCTGGGTTCCTCAGGAAACCCCCTTATTGACCTGGGTTCCTCAGGACTCCCCTTATACTGACCTGGGTTCCTCAGGACTCCCCTTATACTGACCTGGGTTCATCGGGACTCCTCTTATTGACCTGGGTTCCTCAGGATTCCCCTTATACTGACCTGGCTTCATCGGGACTCCTCTTATTGACCTGGGTTCCTGGGGACTCCTCTTATACTGACCTAGGTTCCTCGGGACTCCCCTTATACTGACCTGGTGACGCCCCCCAGCACCTACCTGTCCTTCTCCTTCTCGCTGTTGACCTGCTCGACGTAGCGTTCCACGTAGCGTTCCCGAGCGTCCGTCTCGCGGGCGGCCCCCATACGCGCCTCCATGCGCTGGAGCCTCTCCCGCAGGTCTCCGGGAGGCTCCCGCGGGCGGAGGTCGCGCGCGGGAGGCTCCATGCGGCCCTCGAGGCGGGACTCGGCTCGAGGCTTGATGACCTCCGGCTCGGGCCGGCCCTTGAAGTCGGGGTCGATCCTGGCTGGGGTCTTGGCCTCGAACCTCTCCTCCACCTCCTGGTCCAGCTCCAGGAGCCGGGACTCCAGCCTGGGGTCCTTCCTGGGCTCCAGCCTGGGTTCGATGAGGCCCAGCATCCTGGGGTCCATGACCCTGGGCCCCGCGCGGGGGTCCATCAGGAGGCGGGGGTCGGCGCGCGGGTCGACGAAGCGGTCCGAGACCCGGTCGTGGTGGCGGTCCAAGGTGCGGTAGTTGATGACGGTGTCGCGCATTTCGTTCTCCTTGTTCTTCTTGTGGCTGGGGCGCAGAAGCGACGAGTACTTGCTCTCCTTGCTGAGGCTGCAACACCCACGGGGCAAGACTTTAGTAAAACAAAAGGAGAAACACACAGCAGGGCAACAGCGCAGACCCTCGCACGCAGTGGTCCAAGTTCGCTTACCACGCGCTACGTCTCAGAGCCTTTGGGATTCCCCCTCACGTCTCAAAATGTATGTATATCGCAAGGAGGTGAAACTCTACCGACTCTGATGTATAACAAATGCTGTATAATCAACGGATAATCAACGTGATAATTGGGGTAGTTTTGCGTCAGTTATCTATCACCGGCTGAGTCTTAATGACTCATAGGTGGCACTAAACGCACCGCGTTCCTGGTAGATTTCATACAACCCACTGTACCGTACCGCCTGGTGACGTAGGAAGCACTCAAGTGACCGATTGGCACCACGCGTACCACAGTGTACCGACGGCCATACCACACACGTACCACTTGGGACCAAACGTACCAAGAAGGAATTTTGTGGTACCGTACATACCAAGTGATGCGTACCGCTCGTTATCAGGTGTACCGCGGGTGTACCGCATCATGTACCCTAGGTACACACATCCCTTATCATCATCGAACCGCAACAGATACGGGTGGGGCAGCTGGAGTGGGGTTGTGGGTGGTGGAGGGTGGGGGGGGGTTGAGGTTCGGTCTGTGTACGCAACCCCACTACAGACCACTTCCCAAAGACCCCTTTCAAACCCCACGCCTTCCAACCCCAACCCCCCCCCCCTCCCCAACACAAAACTCATTAAGTCAATTAAATAAACACTTTTACCCATCACACACACACACACACACAATCATCCCCCACCACTCCAGTAACCAACCCACTCCTTCCGTACCTAACCTAACCACAACTCACGACCAAACATCTCCACAACCTCACCCCTCTCTCCCGTCTCTCTCTCTCTCTCGCTCCCGTCTCTCTCCTCTCGCCAGTCACCCGTAACTGTCTATTTCCTCACCCAAACACAGTCTGGTGGGCAGGCGGCTCCTCCTCGGCCTCCCTCGTGTCCAAGAGACTCTTGAGGCCTCGTAGCCAACCTGGCCACAAATTACCTCACAACGCTACGCTGCTCTTCGTAATTTTCAACGTCAGAAAATCAGGCGGAAAGAACTGAAGAGACGGTCAAGGGTTACTGGGCTTAAATAGCCATACGCTCTCTCGTCTTCGGGAAGAATTATATCTAATGAACAGCGAACAAAAGAATAAGTAAGAAGAGAAGTCCTGTAGGAAAAAAAAAAAAAAAAAAAAGGATACAAAACCGAAGTTCTCTACAAACACTACACACACACACACACACACACACACACAGACAAACAAAGCAGGAAACAAAGGAAGGTCTGGCACAAACACAAACAAGGTAACAACAGACATCAGAAACAAAATCACACAAGGCCAACAAAGAAGCCATCAACAAACACAAAAAAAAAAGGCAAACGACAAAAAAACAACAAGAATCCTATAATAACAAACCAATCTATACAGAACGGGCTTTGCTCGGCGCAAAAACACAGAAACAAATGACGAACGCCGCACGACACAACAGCCACACGAGACAAACACATCCCAGGCACAGACACACAAACCAATGAACAGACAAAGGGCTGGACAAACAAACAAACAAACGACCTCCCCTCCTCTTCCGCTGCCACCCCCACCCCCCAACCCTCACTCCAGGGAAACCGTTAGGAAAAAGAGAGAAGTGGAGACACGAAGGGCGTAACCCGGGCGCTTCCCATCATCATATCAAGGTCCGCGCAAGCGCGCGAGCCACACAATGCTGACAATCTCAGCCAATTATCTTTTTTTTTTTACTCTCTCTCTCTCTCTCTCTCTCATGCCACAGACAGACAGACAGACAGACCTGGACGAAGGCTGAACCACTTATCTCACGACACTACGTAAAGAAAAGAAAAAGAGAAAAAAAGAGGAGAAATAGATAACGCGCTCAGCTGGAGGCGTACGAAATAAGATAAATACGAACCCGCATGACGCACGAGGCAAGACATAAATAAGCACAGAGAGATCTGAAACACGAAGACAATGAAACTTATTCAGCCGCTGAAATATCGGGAAATCGGATGGAAAAAAACATATCGGAATTCCCCGATATTTCTGGCCTTTACAATTCTCCACTCTCGACGCGGGAGAAATCTGGGACAATGATTTCTTGTGATTATTGTATTGGTTGCAGTTCTAGAGTCTAGATCGTGCCGGTGGTGGCGTACTCTAGAGTGCTTCTAGTGTCATCTAGACACCCGACATTATGCAATTATCAAGGCGAATTATCAATGCAAAGCGACAAAGCCATTCAGTAAAATACTTTAGGTTTTCACAAGGGCAGTAATTCAGAATCACATCAACATAATCAATGCAATATAAATATCACTGATCCATATAATATGAAATTCAAGTCCCACACAGCTCCAAATTTTTCTAATAAAATTCCCTAAAAATTATAAAACTCCGGCCACCACAACAATCAGCCAAATTATCTAATCACTACAGCAACCCAACCACGCCAATAATTCTCTCTGTGTTGTGTAACAGCTAATTATACCGGATGCTCGTCCATCCATGACCCCCAGTTAATCAGTCTTGAGGATATACTAGTACGAATATAGCATAGCAACACACGGATATATATATAAGGTATAAGAACAGAGTTATTATGACATAAGTAAAATTCGCCATTTGCCTCTTTCTTTAGCCCGGCTATGACATCACGCTGCTTCCTGTCTTATGATTGGGCATCAAGATATCTATAATTTCTGCGTGATTATCGATTATACAATCTGTATAATCATCGACTCTACATTCTGACCTTACATGACCAGATATCGTAAGATAAGAGGGATGGTATAATTACATATGATGATAATTGTTTAAATACTATCACCACGTTTGTGCGATTATTCATGATGTAAAATTATTCACGTAAAATTATCATTATCCTGAAATTATCAAGGCAGCTTATCATTTTCACCATAAAAGAGAATGATCAAATATCTTGTCTGATAACTCTGGTGACTATGTGGTTACCCGCCTGGGTATCGGCAGTGACCCAGCACTTCAGTGGATGTCGAGTGTCACTCCTTTGACCCAGGGAGCGGTTTAACTCCATTCTGCCTCGCCTACGCGTGGGCTGCCTGCTGGCATTCACTCCACGATCACGTACAGTCTCCCCGCCTCATACAGAACGCCTGACAACATCTCACTCACACGACTCTTTGTTCGTAGCTACATTTTTTCTTCCAGCGGTGAGCGCAACGCGCAAGCCATGCCTCTGTCTCTCTCAGTCTCTGTCTGTCTGTCTGTCTCTCTCTCTCTCTCTCTCTCTCTCTCTCTCGATACCAGGAGATATACGCTGGGGTAGTCCATACCAGAGAGAGAGAGAGAGGGAGTGAGAGGAGAGGGGGGGGGGGAAGAGGCAATAGGCACTAGTGAGATACCAGTCCGAGGTACCACATACCTGCCAGACGGGCACCAGGCACGAATGAGAGGCTGGCAGAGCCAGGGCCGACCATGGGAGAGGCCCCGGTGGCATGGGAGAGGCCCACATAATACACCATGAAAAGACATGCATTTCTTATATTTTTCTTTTTTTATGTTGAAGGCTCCAGTCACTGACAAAAGTCCACATCAAGGCCGGGCCCTAACTGAAATATAGAGAGAGTTGAGAAATTGGGAAAAACAGACAGGGAA
>JAYMFT010265911.1:0-10698 GCA_038088735.1 Panulirus argus
ACTATGACCTGGCTCATTTCAAGAGACATGTTTTTCACTTTCTCAAAAATTTGTAAATACTTCCCCTGTCTGTTTTTTCCCCTTTCTCAATTCTCTCTATATTTCAGTTAGGGCCCGGCCTTGATGTGGACTTTGTCCGTGACTGGAGTCTTCAACAGAAAAAAAAGATACAGCGAGTGAATAACAGTAATCACGAAAACCCAGCAGCACGCCCTGGGTTAGGTGTGGCTGTATGGTAAATCAGCACCTCTTGGTGATATTGACCCACAGAGTTCTGTTTGCACTCTGAGCGTCGTTTCTACCTGGCTGGGCGCGGTTTATGGATGGGGCCGCGTCTGTGTGAAAAATGGTCGAGTGCGCTGTCCATTAAACCTCGGTGTGACCTCTGTTAACTGGCTGCGGATGATCCGTATATGGTGGAGGCTATTAGTTCATTCCAGCATGGTCCAAGAGCTCGGTATAGCACTTGAAGTCTGCTGTAAGAAAAGTGACGAGGGGGGGCTGGTTGCAGGTGGGACGTGTTTATTTGCTTCTTGCACCTTCTGAACAAATAATTCCACTGAAACGAAATAAAAGGTTCGGAACCATACCTGCTCCTTACCCCATTTTTACGATTAGCGCCTAGAGCAGGGGCCATTCAGTAACACTGCACCCACATTATACAATCCAAATCTCGCGTTGTTTTGAAATGTAACAAGCGTTATACCCGTCTGTACTATATACAAGTGGTTTACAGGCCAAATCGTAATAACCTGCAGTATACTGTTTATACACTGCGGTGTACTTCCATAATAGCTACACTGCAATGTCCACAGCTATTTACTACACTACGTAGGAATAATATACTAATGTAAAGAAAACATTGAAACGATGCTCAGCTATTTGTCTTTATGTTTGTACTCCTTATTGTGTGATATGGAACGGAACAAGTCTCCTCCCAGAGAAGTGTACTTGAATGATACTTTTCGCTCCCTTCATTGTGCCACAACGTACGTCACAACTCCCGAATTTACCAGAACAATGGAATACACCCTAACATTTATCAGCAGGCGATTGCACTAGAAGAGACATATCCGCATCCTGTAGTTAGTCAACATCCGAGTGTACTAGAAGAGTGTGCGAGAAGTATCCATGTCCTGCAACTTGTCCAAACATGGGTCTACTCTACAGCGTACCAACGCGGCTCCATAATCTGAAATGCACCAGAATACTTTCAAATCTTTACTTCATTCCAGGACAGGAGTCTTATCCTGCACTGTATAAGAAAGTTCCAGCGCTCTACATTGTCCAAGAACATGTCTTGACGCCACACTGTGACACAACAGGTCAGCACGTGCACCTTGTGGTGTCCCATAAGAAAATCTGTAATAAATTGAATGAGAATAAGTGTTGAAGTGCAGTGGAATAAGGTCTGTAATGTATGAGAACATACTTGCACGACTTACATTGTGCTAAAGCTGTGTTCTGTAAAGATTCACCAGAATGTCTCAAAGGTTTGCAGCACACCAGAACAAGTGTCTGCCCCTTAATGTGCATTACATAAAGAAAACGACATTGGAAGCTACTGGAGATTAGATTCTTTCCTGTAGAACAGTTTTAAACTCCCAGCCTTTTACCGTCGATCTAGTTTAAACTTCGATCTGCTGTTCCATATAGTCCTTTATAATAATGAAGGTAATATCGGAGAGGTGGTTCAGGAACTAATAATAGCATACCGGAGGAGGGTGCAGTGCATGTATAGTGGGTATAAAAAAGGAGAGTTTATACATGGTCGTGAAGCTACTGGTGAGTAATTGATTACTTATAATTTCCAGTGGAACAATGGCTTTTCTCGTTATTATTACTGTTATTAGTATTATCTTTTGTATTCAGTTACATATCCCGCCTTAGCGAAATAAGAATCAGGAACAGACGAGCAATGTCCTTATTTGCATTTTGGTTCTGCGTTTATCCAAATGAAATCAAACGTGAATAACTTTTTTTCATATATTTCGGGTTTGTTTACATGATTTTTTTGTATTGAATGTGATATCACTATCGTACATATTGTAAATGTTTTCAATTTTCTTCTATTTTCAGTTATGTTGTTGAGGCCCCACAGTCCTCGTTATTAGTCAAGATTCTGAACTTGCTGACTGGTCACGAAATCCACCAAATCCGGCTCATGCCTGTCATCTGAATCAGTAAATTCTCTGTTGATCTTGAGATTGTTGCAGCTGGTGTTATGTAAGTCAGCACTGTATGGCATCTGCTCTGAGCTTGCTGCAGCTGGTGTTATGTAAGTCAGTACTGTATGGCATTTGCTGTGTTGCTTCACTGGCGGCTTGATCATTTACTGCTGATAGGTTGATTGATAACGATTGGTATTTGAATTTTTTGCTTCAGTGCAAGACAGAACGCACTTATGTCATTCTGAAAATTGTTTTTGGAAAAATAATGGTGTTAAGTTGTTTCCAGCGTTACCAATTCCATACTCTCGGCATCAAATCCCGCCCTGCTAAAACTTCATACGTAGTTGATTAGGATTCCTGGCCAAAAGTGAGTCTTTCATAGTCATACCTTTTCACAATTTTTGTGATGTTTGCTCCCTGTTCTCTAGAGAATCCACTATATTTTATAGTCGTCCTGTTAATGGATATTTTTTATTCTGTCTTCTGTCTGAGGACGTAATCTGTATGCTCCTTTCCGATAATTTTTATTCTGTCTTCTGTCTGAGGACGTAATCTGTATGCTCCTTTCCCAGTCTCTTCCTAGGCAACTTAGCTTGCGTCCTTTTACACCAACTGGACCTTGCATTTTATTGATTTACGGATCAGTATGCACGTTCGAGTTTCATGACCATCAACCATGAAATGATGAAGTGAATAATCTGACAATATTTTTTCATGTGAAAGTGTTTACGGTAAGAAAATGCATGGATATCCATCTCGCAGGTAACGTGTGTTCCTTGACAAAGGCATCGTAAAGTGTAGTAGAGTTGTACCTAGATATCTTATATAATGTACTTGTGACGAGCTTTGAATAATAGTCGTATTTTCTATGAATGATCTCTGTTGCCAGTGAATGCATGTGGGAGGATTTCCTGTCACTGGTACAATACAATGGATATTACGAGCGCAGTAGCAGAGGACTGAACTGATGATGGTGTGATTTCTGGAGTGATTCAAGGAAGAAAGTCTCTCGTTAAGGAGTGAATTTTTCATGATCGATATGAGAGACAGGTTGGCACATTGTGTTATGATTAATAGGAAAATGAACTGATTATATAAAGAATAAGAACAGTGTGAGTCCTACTCTTTGGTGAGTGAGGAAATGTATAATTTTCTTTTTGTAACAAAGCATGGGGTGATCTTTGCATTTTTAGATTCCCAGCATGTGCATTCATATACACAATCACTGATTTGATAAATCTTTACTATCGTTCACAGCGGAAGGCATATCAGACATGAGAGTGAGTTAAGATTTATTTAAAGATGACAACATTTTTTCTTATTCAATTTATTCTGTTCTATGAATTTTTTTACTAGAGATTCATTATGTTTAAGGCCTGAAGTTCCCTATAGTCAGAACTGAAACTCCTGATTATTTCCAGATGAACCTGTAGCCTCTGCTTTGCCTACGGTCTACATTGCCTGAGGGTTCTGTCGTCCATCCACGTAGCATATTGCCTTACGGTCACCCTGTGGCCAGTAAGGGACAAGTTCCAGCGGTATCAGACAGCAGGTTTCATTCTTCTCGAAGAAAATTTGAACTTACAATTGGCGCTGTCGAATGCTTAATTAAACATGCCTGCCTGAAGCAAGTAAGGTTCCCTTACCTTAGGGAGAGACAGTCTTTCATCGAAGTTTGTGGTGTGATTAATTATTATTACCATTATTAGTATTATTATTGTTCTTTATAACCCTAGATATATTTTTCATCATTTTAGAAAAAACTTTAATGTCAGTAGTAAATAGCAAACTTTCAGAAACTTTTTCAGTTTTGATGTCACAGCAAACTGATTTTATGAATATACATGTCATCACAAGCGGTGTTTACGTTTAAATCATGTAATTGGCTAATATTACAAAGCCTCTTCTTTTGAAAGTGGAATGAGTAAGCTTTTTTTGTAAGTAATGAGGTATTAAAGCAAAAGAGTTATTTGCTTTCAGTAATTAAATATCATTCACAGTTATTCGACATGCTGTAGTTGTTGTTTATGACAATTTTTATTTCCGTATTTTAGTGTTTTTACAGGATGATGCCTAACCTAAACTGCTCGTGTTATATCTCTTAAGTCTAATATATTAATGTATGTTTTTGTATTATATATATATATATATATATGTTTCCATTTTTATCAATAACCAATTAATACCAGGTTAATGACTATATCCATTACGTCTAATGTTCAATGGGAGGTAAGTTTTCATTTCTTTTGAACTATCTGTAATTTGAATATATATGTGGATTTTTTTATTACTATCTTATACTTACTTACAGGACATTGATTTGATAACCATATAGTTGAGATTTTCACGTTCGTTGGGGGTAGTGGTTAATTCAAACATATTGTAAACGAAAGCGCCCTCCGCTGGAATTTCGACCTCGTGAACTATGTAGGTTGACTCCATCCTGTTGATCTATACCTGATAGCAATAGGTTTGACGTACGATAACAGTTATGGCACATGATTAGAAGTACAGCAGATCGTGTATCCTGAAAATGGAACTAGAAAAAGGCAAGGTTTCACCTTTTGCAAGAAAATTCCATAAAACCAATTGTATTCTGATTACGGAAGTTTTCATGCATTGAAAGTAATATTGTTTTCGATGCAGTAGCGTAGGTTGGTTGGTTGGTTGTTTGAGTTTCAGGCTTATCAAATGCCAGGGTCATTAAGGCCGTCAACGTCAAGCTACATCAACCGGCCGAAAATCTTTAACGCCTTCTTCCGGTGTTAAAGATAATTCTAAGACCACATACACTCTCACTATGCATGTGGCCCATAAGTAGCATACATGACCTTCCTTATGATCTAATCATCCCATGCCTTCATAGGCAAGAGAAAGTTCGATCGATGTAATTACCCTCTATAAATGCCATAACTCTGTTCCTGGATTGTTTATATAATTCATGGAAACTTAAGCCCCTTAAGCTTGGAGAAGAGTTTATAGATAATCAAAATTAATGGACATTTTGAGATATATTTTGGAAAATTTAGCATAGAATCATATCAAGCTGAACACATTTTTCTTTGCCGGTAGAGTATATTCAGGATAGGCTGACATATGATAACAAATGTTTCTTGTTATTGCCCCCTGTTATAGAGGCACTGCCTCATATCTCTTATGAACGCTTTTCGTTACCAGTGTGTGCACGGGATGTCCGTGATGTGACAGTGCGAGAAATGATCACATGTCGTCCGACACTTACCAGTGTGGATATGTGAAAACACACATATACATAACTATGCCATGGCTGTACGGGCGAACGCAAGGGCAGTGAAGCCCTCTTGTGGCGTAAATGAGAGTGAGTCAGAGTGTGTGCGAGTGCTGCTTTCTAGTGGTGTTAGTGTGAGTTACTATTATTGTTAGTTGCTTGTCTGAGTGGTGAGGTGTGTTTGACGTGGCATAAGGTGTCATGTTTTAGGGGGGTTAGACGGTGATGTGTCAGTGTACACGTATCCTGCACCAGCGCCGTACAGATGGTACCCTGCATTAGCACTGTACAGACCTCCCATGTAATTGTGCCTTTCAAGCCTGTGTTCCTTCAAGCCATCTGTACTTTTAATAAACCTAGTGTGTGTGTAACTTACGGTTATCACTAACCCTCAACAGGACACCGTGAGTTCCCTGTCAACAACCAGTAGTGATCGTTGCCCGCCTCGCTCCCATAACCGATCAAGATTGATGGGCAGAGCGTGTTATAGACCAAGCCTCATCAATCTCTATTTTGTCCTCCACGATATTTGCCCCTGACTCCCGGACGTAGCCAGTAATACTTATGTTAGATTAAGGACTAGGAACAAGGATTGAATTTGGTATGTGAAAAATTATCTTAGCATCACTGTGCATAATATTTCATGGATTATATTTTATTTCTTCATAGAACCGGTCACGTTAGCAAAGAATGTTTCACGGCAGAAATTGCGACTAATAAGGTATACTATTAAAACGAGACATGCTATACTGAACAAAAACAACAGTATTCGTATCGAATATTTATTTCTAAAAGTGTGGTATGTGAGGTTGTACAATCGTAAGTTATTAAGAATAGGCAAATTACAGAAATTTATTTTAAAGAGGAAATATGAAAATAAGAACAATAAAGCACTCATTTATTTGAATATGGAGACATTAGTTGCTGCAGCCTTCATGAAAAAGTGTTGTTGCACATGGAATGGTTGACCTCTTTCAGCGCTTCGTCCTGGCCCTGAAAGTCAGAACCTTGTGTGTATAGTGAGTGTCCCGGCCGTGGACTGAGTGAATGGTGGGAGTTAACTGGTGGCGGTAGCCAGGGATAACTAAAACTGGTTTACCAAACTCATGACATATTTACTACAGAGTATGGAAGTTTAGAGTAAAAGTACATTTTCCTTTTAATAATTACCTCTCAGAATAATCCTTCTTGTACTTTCATCTTTTTGTTCTTATAATCGATTTTTTGTAAATCTTGGATGCTATAAAGAAACTGTGTATTCGAGATGTATTATAAGTTAATGATAATGCAGTAAGTGTACAGCTGCCCAAATGATTTGTATAGTCATTGTGATTGGTCCACTTCTGTGATAAGGTGTTATTTATCATCCTCTCATTATTGAGCCCATTCTCATTTACATGGAGCGGATTAAGTACTTTTGTATAGTAATGCGCCTTGGGTGGAAAATGAGATTGCAGAACTGGGGTTCCTAATCCCAACCCCCGCCGTCTGCTCAATTTGCATAGATTGAGCTTGCTTCCCAGTTGAGTTCATATGCATCCCTGATACGTACCTTTGTCAACGGAAGGTAAAGGTATATTATGCAGAATTTGAAAGGATTGGCAGGTAAACGCAATGTCGCTCTTTTAAGGGTTTAGGATCTTGATTACTTGCTCTGCCGTAAGTTCAGTCTCAGCATGGATCTGTTGCAGATTTATGCTATGATTGAGAACACAAGTATAAAAGTGAACTTAATAAAGTTCAGATGAATTGTTATATCCTTTCAATATCCTAATGAACATGATAAAAGTTGTAAAGCAGTAACGACAGGGAGGTGTGCTGGGGTCGGAAGGGAGGGACGAGGGGAAAACACCGGCTGTGGTCACACGTGGTCTTGTTAGTTTACCCGAGATGATAAACTACTTACTGACCCACTTGTCTCCCCCTCACCGGGAAGCCGTCACCCCCTGCATCCTCTCTCTCTCTCTCTCTCTCTCTCTCTCTCTCTCTCTCTCTCTCTAGCCCAATAATTTCGTCTGTTGGCTTTTTTTTTACAGGCGAAACAATAATGATGTAAAGATTTCAGGCCAAGTGTGGAGTAGTAAAGACTTTAGATTCTCACGTTGTTTATCTGAGAACGAGTGAAAGCTTGGAATACCGAGACTCCTTCATGATGTAGTATTCAAAACCGTAAAAGCTGCCACAGCCACACGCACACTTTCGAACACCATCAATTGTTACCCCCGCGTAATCTTGTTTTTTCCTCCTCCTCTTACTCCCTCCATCATCCCCCTCCCCCTCTCTCTTCCGTATCTGTCAATCTCCTCTTTATCGTCTTAACATGTCGTCCCGCTGGGGGCTTTGGTGGGGGAGATAATTCATCGTATTAACTTTTGTCGTCAACAAGGGGTGCGGATTACTTCCTCAGGTGGAGGATTCGGTATATGACAATCCTCTCGGCGTAAGTGTTGGTCGCAGGTCGCTCCTGCTGTGAGTATTATGAGATATGGTTACACGGATTTATGTAGTAGTTCTCAATAGTAGATTGAACCTTCTCTTGACGTATTTACGCTACTTGTTTCCCATAATTTTAGTAAAGATCTTTTTACCAGGATCTTCGTTTCCATATATGTCACAAGCTTCCTTATGTACAAGAAATGAAATAGCCCCCCTCCCCCGGGGGATGGGCTATTATTTAACATTTATTGTCATCATTATGGTCCTGCACCTTCATTTTGGTATCGGATTCGGCGTGCTCTTCATAATTATTCTTCCCGGATGCGCGTTGTTTACCGAGTACATTGCCACGAGGCTGTGACACCAGTTGCTCGCATCTCCATCTGTCACCATATTCACCCTATTTTACGTTCATGAGGATTAAACACACACCACTGAGCATTAGTTGATATATTGCAGAACCTTGAATATCAGCACGTTAAACGGACACATTCCTGACGTCCGTTATGTTGAAGAAACTTTATTGAAATGTGGACACGCCGGATATTTGGGATAAGATATGCCTAGTTTGGTTTTGTTGATTGCTGTTTTGTTTAAGAGATGTTTGTAGACAAATTGTTAAAAGTGGATGCTCAGATTCTGATTAGTAATTCCATCGACTTTCGTACCAGGGTAATCTGTCAAACCATACTTTATAACGTCCATCTCGTCCTAAGATACTGCGCGACTATGCAGTCCTACAAGCTCTTTATGCACACCTAGAACAAAACATGTGTAAAGATGTTCCGTACCCTTTCAGTACGATAATTATACTCTAGTAATTGATTTTTTATATAAGAGATTGATACGAGTTAATACGGTCTTTTCAGGTGGAAAATAAAAAAGGATATATACTCGTTTTCATATATTTTTTTCATAGTTATTTTCTGAGCACTATGAAAACAGTCGTGTAAGTTTCTTTGTTTACACACTGCTTTTGCATCGTGCATACCAGCAAGGATCTATTTACTTTGCATGACCATGTGCCACTGTTAGTGTTATAATTAGGGTTGTTGAAATCTGGAATAAACTGACGGCTATCATAAGTACCAAAACAATAGACTCGTTCAGGAAGGAACTAGATGATCATTCTCATTTTGTAAATTGCTCTTGCACAACTAGGATAAAGGAAATGATTCCCGGTGCAGGTATTCTTGCTGCGAGACAGAAAAAAAGCAGTTCCTTGAGCAGGTAACATTGGTACAGGCTAATAGGTTTTCTGTTATCTACTTGCCATATGTATCTTTATGTATGTGTACGTTATCTTTTTCCAGCTGAGCTGTACGTGGGTAGTTTGTATCTTCAAATTACATCATGATATATTTCGACAGGTAAATGGTGAAGCGCATTTGCCAGGTGGAAGTTAATATAAGTTAAGCTAAGTTGAAGTTCGTTCCGCTACCAAGAAAACCCCATACACAAGCCCAGGTAAGCAAATCACTCTCACTCTTTCCGTCTTTCAGGGATTTTCAGCTCAGATTTAAAGAGGAAGTTGAATGTAATGGTAGCCGAAGGATATAGAACCCTATAGCAATTCTCTTGTCTAATTAATTTGAATCACAGTTTCAGCAGTTTTCCAGCGTCATAGCGGAAACGTTAAATTCAGAGATGTTCTGTGTCGTGTATGTGTCGCTTCTGTGTATGGGTACCTGTTTACGCTTATTTTTGAATGTATATGTATATACACCCACGAACGTGCACTAGTACGAAGAAAATATTTCTCTCGTATTCAATTATGAATCACGGACTCTATTCAAATGCATTTTTACGCACGCAAATCCTCGCTCACACCCCGTAATAAGCGAACACAGTAGCAGCAAAACATTCCATTCTTTTTTGTGTGTTGACACTTGACATATTTATGGGTTGCGCTTAACTGCCGCTTGAGTGATGGGTTCCAGCTGAACATACAGCTCCCCCATTCCGCTCACCGCCCAGCTCCACCTCCTCCCTCACCGCCCTTGGCACGCGCTAGCCAGCCGTGCCCTGTCTGTCACTCTCCATTAATACTGTCATCACCCTTCGTCAGGAGCTTCCTCATTAACAGTATCATATTAACAGTGACATCATCCTTTATTGACCCCCGCCTTCAACATTGTCATTTCCTTTTCACTGTAGTCTCCCCAACTGCATTGTCATCTGGCCGCAATACTTCCCCCAACTTAAACACCAGAAATAACATACAGCTATTACAGAGCTCATTTTCATCACACATCACCCAGAGGCCATTTGTGAAGAGTAGCATCATTCTTTGTCAGTAGCTCTTTCACAGACAACACCTTCTACAAGTAGTCTTCCCTCGGACTCTGTCTCTTTCGCCACCATCACCATTGTGTTTCTTCGTCTCTAGGAACACAGCAAACTCCCTCCCTTTACCCTAGCGGTCATAAACTTCCAGGGGGCGATGGAACTGTGCAAAGGATCAATAAAATCCAAGGGGCCGAAAAACTCTTAAGACCTTCTATTGTTAATCATTTATATAAGAAAAGGAAAGGCAAAGCAAATAACTGTTCTTATTATTAGATGGAGAACTATGACCTACTGATTATCATTAGGCCCATCCATCTCGTTTAGGATGTAAGCTTCTTCAGTTTAAAGGTGTTTGTCATTAGCTAGATTTGTTCTACACTTGTTCAGTTTTTGCTGATTTAGTGTGTATATATATATATATATATATATATATATATATATATATATATATATATCTATATATATATATAATATATATTATACATATATATATATATATATATTATATATACATATTATATATATATTATATATACATATTATATATACATATTA
>JAYMFT010265922.1:0-10698 GCA_038088735.1 Panulirus argus
GGATGGCCTTGATTAGGGCCTTAGCTGCCCGTGCCGTCTCAGCTAACTTAAAAAACACGTTAAATGAGAAAGAACTACTTCCTCAGAGAATTGAAATATGAGCAAGAGGAAGAGACATTCATTTCATAAACTGTACATCTCTTCAAGAGCACAATATCTATCATTTGCAAGAGGATTAGTAATTAAAAAATCCCCCACACTTAGCACAAATTCACAAACACACTCAACAAAGTAACATAATGATAATATATGCACGGTAATCATCCGTTGCTCGCCGTACTTACTGGCATAAGCGAACAGCAGCTGATTTTTGTAGAGCTGTCCTGCTACTGAGGCTGGCTGACTGCCTCGCAGTATTATTCATAGGTCGTAATAACGACAGCCGGGATGGCACCCTATGAAAAAAATTATCTGCCACTTACAACGAAGTGTTTTCCGCCAACAGTGTGTACAGTCAAGCCCAGATGATCACCAGTGGAGAACCACTCATCAGGCTGTTACCAGTGTAGAACTAGACAGTCACCAGTGGGGAACCACTCACCATTTGTTTAAAGTACTAAAGTTTTACCAGTGGGTCGCACGCGCCGGGAACTTCAAACGCCCTGTTAAAAAAAAGAAAAAGAAAAGGAAGAAAAACTAAGATACTTAACCACAAGTTGTCGAACTGTTCAACTGTTACAAGAATACACAATTGATTTTCGGGTTCATTCTTACGTATACATGTTACGCTCGCCAAAGGTGAATGTCGTGAGTGACTATCAAGATAGATTTATATGCTCCTTGTAGTAATGGCGGCCAGCTGTAGAAAGGCGTTAGTAGAAACTTGTTCCGCTAAAAGTTCCTGTTATTATTGCTCATAAGCGATGATGAGGAGACGAGCAGAAGACGACGCAACGGAAGATTCTATCAAATGTATGCGGGCAAAGCAACCAGCTGGAATCGTCAGGTCAGCTTTATTAGATGTTTGCTCTGTCGGCATGAGCATCAAGACCTGTGCAGGCTGGACCCAGGGCGGCTGGGGAATGCGTCATAGTAAGCAAAGCTGCACCACGGCCAGTAAGATCGTGCTAAAATCGTGTTAAGATTATGTTAAGTGCTCGACTCAGCAACCTGAAAACAGAGTGTCCAAGGGGACAGGGATGTGGATAAGCACAAGTGATGTCAGTGTCTGCACCGACCAAGATTGACAGTTGACGGTATCTGACTGGTTGCTAGCAACGGTGAGGAACGGAGACATGACCTCATGAGAGTTATTTATTGTCGGTCATTTATAAATGTAGACTTGGCGAGGATTATGAGTGGACTTGTGTCTAAGGAAGACGAACAGCCGAAATCTAGTTCAAAAGCGTCTTGACCCCTTACTATCAAAATTAGTGAGCATTCCGAAATTCTGTTTCTTTGCCTCTTGCTTCAGCCAATGGATTTATATAGAAGAATACGAAGTGATTTTATCGGAACCTTCTTCGTAAATACAGAGCATAAACAGTAACTGATTGTTTAAGGTATGAGGTGTATATATAGATATTAGCTAAGGCGGCTATTCTGTAAAGTAATATAACGACAGATGACACAATATGGTTCCTGTAATATGAAGTTTTACCATGAAATTGAGCAAGACACTCGTTGTAAAAGATATGAGGAAATGCTTTTATGATATGAGAGTGGTGGAAGA
Source organism: Panulirus argus (assembly GCA_038088735.1). NCBI lineage: Eukaryota > Metazoa > Arthropoda > Malacostraca > Decapoda > Palinuridae > Panulirus > Panulirus argus. The sequence continues at coordinate 1,673 of JAYMFT010265922.1, forward strand.
AAGGCACAAAATGACTGAAGACATGGTTCGTGCAGACGGCGTGCAAAAATTTAAGAAATTTTATAGAAAATTGGCAACATGTTTAATTTGCGTGTAATACTGTACAGGTTGGCCCAAAATTTGTGGCCTATAGGGATTTTAATCAACACAACAAAGAATTATCATAATATTCGAACTGTCGGCCATTAACTCTGTAAACCTTTTGTATTCGACGAGGACATAACCACGCCTTGCGACACTGACACTGATTTTAAAACGTTCTGCTGCAATTCTTCGATGTCCCTCTGCCGTATTGAGCACGGTAATGTAATTGGAAAACTGTTTTAGTGAAAAGGAAGTTTATCACGGTAAAAACATGATATCAATAATACTTCAGAACACTATTGGACGTTATTTTGTAAAGATCCCTATGGGCTGCAACTTTTGGGCCACTCTGTATTATGCAAGAAATAAATCAATGTAGTAAGATACATAGAAAGGTATATCTATCTATCTCCAGTGTTCTGAATACGTTACATGTCACCTGTGGCACACAGCGGGACACCGCCTCCTCCAAAAGCCTAAGGTACACACTCTTATCCGGAGGACGCACAAGGGGTAGATCCACCTCCAACATGCTAAGGTACCACACCCTTACCTGGGTTAGATAGCGGGGCACCTTTACCCCTACTTCTATTGCTCCTTGGAAGACCCTGTTTCCTGGGGATCAAAAAGGGACAACTCCACTTCCATCGCGCTGAGACCACACTGACGCCTGGGGCTCACAGACATCTACATCCACCTCTTGCAAGGGAGGTATGCACTTCTCTGTCGCTTGGGGTGCATTCCAGCACCCAGAACAAGGACAGTATGAACCGTGGTGCTTCTCACTTACTGCCCTGAACAGACTAAACGTCATGCTATGAAATCTGGCTTACCTACGATATTGTTGACTGTAGCTATTGTCATGTTTCCAATGATTCATGATAAGAGAAAGTCTCACCTAACTTCACATAAAGACGCTATATAGTTAAACAAGTTATACTGAGCTCAAAGATATCAATACTGAACCTTGCACGGTTGCTATACTGCTGTTCGTCGCTGTCAGAAGCCCTTTTGTACAATGCTGTCCCTCTCTGACAACCACTCATGATGGAGAGTTTCAGGCCATATTTGCTGATTACTTGGACATTATAACACAACGTTCACATACAAAACATCTATTGTTCTCGGGAAAATGAGTAAAGTATTTCCGGGCATATCGGTAATGCATAAACAATGACGCTCGTGTTGTTGATGCACCGGACAAGAGATTTGCGACCACATTATGACGGACAACATGGAGCAAACAGCATTACTGATGTGTGTTAACAGTGCCGGATTGTTATCAGGCAGAGCTCGTGGTCTAATTAGCGAGGGGTAATTGTTGGTGTTGGCAGTGTGGTGAAATAGTCATCAGAAGATGATAATTAATATAGTCTCACTAAGTAGGTATACGGTAGTTAGCTTCCGAGACTTAACTAGTTTGGCTTTGGATGTGGGAATGGTGTCACATGGTTTTACATGATGATGATGAGAGGAGTTGTTAAGGTGTGAAACCTTAGTCAGTCAGAGGGAGACGATGGTGGTGATAACGGTTGTCGTGGTGAGAAAGACTAATCATCAGATGTTGGTGGTGATAGCAGCTACGTTGGCGTGGCCGCATAGCTTAAGGAGATGTAGCGAGGGAAATGAACACGTGTTTTAGTGGCAATGGATCTCACCTCAGTCTGTCTGCCCGACTAACACACCTTACCTAAATCCGATCAGACGAACGCAATTTTAACAAAAGAAATAAGAAAATTTTGAAAAAGGTGAGGGAATGAAGAGTTGAGTTGCTGATTCATATAAAAGTTGTTTATGATATTGAAGAAAAAAAAATCTCACTAGCAGAAAGAGGTTAGAAGATAGGAAAAGACTGTGAGATTATGAACTCCTCTACGGAAGTGACAGTTAAGGTTTCGAAGGCTTGAAAATAACATTGAGTCAGAAGGTTTACAACGGTCACCCTTCTTTGGTAAGGGTTGTACTACTGCATGTTTATAGGTTTAAATTCTTTCTCTTATAGACAAAACCTAAGTATACGAGCAAGTGAAGAATGTTTTCCTCTTCATACTCCTAGCTACTACCCAAACAGATTTCTTTGTAAATTACAAAAAGTTATTCTAAGAAAGGGTATACGATCAATACGAGGTGACGTATGAGGTAAAAGAATATCGTAACTACCTTCAGTACGATTCATGGAAAAGAACCCAAAAGATGACTCGGTCAGTAAGAAAAATGGCAGGAAAGTTAGATTAACAGAAGTTTTTTAAAGATATTTCTGGACAAGGATCAGAAAGAGTAAAACTGGAAGAAAAGGGCTTACCCAGTTCCAGCAGGATGAAGGAATGTTTCATTTTACGATTAAGAGAGCATCTGCGTTTTGGTTAAGACAAATTCACAAATGGAGAAGAGATATTTGAAGGTTCATAATCAAGGTCCTACGCTTGAATAACCTTCGAAGCAGAGTGAATTTCTAAATAGAATAGAAAGCCTATGAAGATACATATATCCAAACGTGCAATAATAACCTTCCCACTGTTACACAAGCTTGATAATGAAAGAAAATCATCGTTTCTTAAAAAAAAAAAAATTATGATGTGAGGCAGTCAAATAGTTAAGTGTTATCAAATATCCATGGTTAGGATTTTGACGAATCTGTAAGGGTTGGTGAGGCGATGATTAAAGAAGTATTCCCATGAATGTGATCAGAAAACTGAAGCAGAAGTGAAGAATAGTTCAAGAGCGTTTGGAGCGTGAACATGAGAGACTGGAAAATGGGCAAGTGATGATTTACGTCAGATCGACAAGAATGGTAATTGTAATTTAAGGTGTTCCACGCGTTCTGTCTGTGTGGGAGGATTTTCTCCGTGCCATGTGATGAATGTTGAAGCTTCCTAAAGGAGAAAATCTGCTTTAGGATGTAGGTTGTTACCGAGTCGTGGAAGGGAGTTAAATTGTCGTCGAAGAATGGTACGACATACGTAGAACAGGAGGTAATGTACACCAGTGTCCCGCGAGGATGATCGAGCGATTATTCAAGCAACACCAGGAGGAATAAGAAACATTCAAAGAGCGGCTACAGAAGCATTCAGAATTAGACGAGACTCATGGTTGAGGATGATATCGGTCGAACTAAAAATTTACAACTTCGCCAAAGGATTACTGTAGCCACCCAAAAAATCAGTAATAAATTTCCACAAGAAACAAGTCAAATAGTGAGAAGGGGAAAAAGATCTAGAGAAAAAGAGTTATTCATCACCCAAGACAAGCAATGAGCGTCAGCCCCGCCACCAAGGCAAAGTCTGGCCGTAATCACCTGCTGTTTGGTCGGTACATTTGAATATTTCAGAACCAAGGGTCCATCCTTTTGTTTACCCAGCCTTTGCCCTTTGCCATCCCATTTTTCCTCCTCTCCTCCTGCCTCTCTCATCCCTCTGATACTCTCCTCTCCCTCTCACTCTCTCCCTCCACTCCCCTCTTGCTACTACTGTCCTTTGGTGTCTTTTCCCTCCTTCCTCCGTTCTCTCCCCTCTGATATCTGCTTTTTCCCACCTCTCCCTCAGTTTCCCCTCCCTTTCCCCTAGTGTCTCTTTCCTTCCCCTCTCCTCCTTCTCCCCTCGAATGCTCTCACTCCCCCACCTCTCACGGAGTCTCATTACATTTGGTCCCCTCAGCAATCCGGTCCTCGCTTCATACCACTAAACGTAATTGAAGAAACCCATCACGTGGCGGAGGCTGAAAAGCCCTACATAATACTGCAGGTCTGACACCAGCCCGCGGGTCCTCTGCTGGGTAGAGAGGAACATTAGTCATCCCGGGACAGGAATTAAGTTTAGCATGATATCGTAAATCTAGGAACGTAAGGAGAGAGAGAGAGAGAAGGCATTCTTCTGCCTTATTGGGATTCAAGCTCGAGGGCTGATTTATATGTGAAACTTTCTTTCCTTTTTATTCCTTCCGCTTTTTCCATATCCATCGTAGCCCATGAATCTTGCCTCGGGAAATTTTGAAAAGAATTCGAATAAAATTTTGGATGTTCTTTCTGATATTTTTCCATTTACCTGTGTTAATGAAAGGACTGCATCTACATGTATTCCCTAGAGATTCCTGGAGGGTATGAATATTTCCTGAGCTCGTGGTTTCAGAGACGCGTGAATAAATATTTCTCACAATCGTTTCGTTTTCCAATGATCTATTCTCATGATCCTGACATAGTCTGTTGGTTTGACACATTACACCTTACACAGCTAGATTTCTCCCACACTTTGAGCTATTAACGGTTTGAACAGCGTGGAAACCGAAGCTAATTGTTATTCGGTAGAGCCTCTATATGTCATCCGAGTTGTGTTAGGCAGCATGAAACTAGGAGATGTCCTTGAGTGAGGAGGATGTTGTGTGAGGGGATGCAAGGTTTGGCACTATCCGGTGTGCTGCAGGCTGTATAAGGCAGCGTGTAGTTTAAGATTGCAAAGGAATGCAAATAGCAATACACCTCTGGGTCCTGTAGGGGAGATCACATTCAATGGAAAAATACCTGGAAACTCTTTCTTTATGTTGTCGCAAACAAAATAAGTCGTGGCCTTGAAGCGAAGTATCTATCTGTCAAGTCTCTTTCTCAACGTATTTGTAATTTTGCTTTTATGTCTTCGTATTGGTATTTCATTCCTTATGATAACGATACTGTCGAAGAAATTCTTTTTTTTTTGATGTCAGTCATACGCTTGCCCACGAGTTTGTCTCCAGTGATACGAGTGAAATTAGACACATCATGAAATTATCACGATAGCTCACTCCTGTACTTTCTACAATCTCTCTATGTCTGTTATCAAACAGGTGACCAAAACTGACCACAATATTTAACATGAGGACGCAGCACTGAAATGTGTAGAGTGTGGATATCGTTATAAAAATTGACTTCGAACGCCCTGTCTATGAAACCTAGGGTTTTGCTTACCTTTTTACTCTTCTGCGCACAGCATACTTGATTTAGGTCATTTTCTTTTTATGAACCCTACCATCGTGAGAGCCATGTTGACCCCTTCGTCACATAGCTTGATAACATTGCTACCAGAGTGAAGGCTGATATAAGCACAAAAATACCTTAGGGATACACACGTAACTTATGGATTGAATCAATGAGTTTGTCAGTACATTCTTCCCGTTTTGATTTTTGCTAAATAGTTCTCACATAACCACGTAAAAACAAACAGCCTGCCAGCGAAACCTCATCTTTAAGAAGAACATTTCAAGCCTTACTTTGGCTTAGCAGCTGAACGCCTATCTCGTGGCCGATTAGTCACTATCAGATCAACAGAGGGTAAGACATACTATTGCCTCTTATTCGCAAAGTCATTGTCACCAGGACTCCTGCCGAATTGCCTACAAAACGCCGTTTGCAGTGCGCGATTGGCATTCAGGATTTCAACTGCTGAGTCGACGATTTCAGTTTATTACTTAACTCGAAACAAGCAAGTAGTTCCAAGTAAAACGTAGGCTCCCGTTCAATTGTTCATATTACCGTCAGTCTTCACTCACCGACAGACGACGGATTGGGGGTGCCATTAAAGGCGAAAGCCTCTAGACTCTGTACTGTCTGCGCTGCAGCAAGGACGACATTTCTACAGTTGTCTAAATTACTAAAGTCTTCATCTGTCTGCTAATATTGTCTGCCGGTGATTACTGGGTGAGTATTACTTCACTGAACAGTGATACGTGGATAACCGACAGTGTCTAACTGTGGCAGTGAAAAGTTAGTGCAATCTCGTGACAAATGAAGAACTCACATGATTTGGCGATTGCTGCTGTCATCGCCATCTCTCAACATCAGCTGCTAATCCAGTAAAGCTATTAAATAATGATAACCGCATATATACCGTGCACTGACTTATGTCCTCATTGATTACCTTACTGCGTGTGAGTTTTTGTCAGTAACGCACACACGAATTACTTTTCTTTCCCGTAGCGAGCAGTTTGCTCCTCAGTGAGTATAGAATTTCCAAATAGTGACTTTCCCTCCCACCCCCACCCCCTTTTATGTGTAGATGGGATTATCCCTGCACAGCCTTTTGAGGGGTCAATTGCTTTTTATTTTCAGGTCAAGAAATAATGAAATCAGAGTTATTATTGATTACCAAGACTCGGAGTGTGTCTCAACCGAGAAACTTTATACGCGTCTGTGACAGATCTTCGGCCCCACACATCTATGTTTTACCAGTCTCTCAATACACCCGCCTCCGTCTCACTACTCCATCATTCACCATCCTAGTCACAAGGCGAGCTTTCAGTGCAGCTCCCTCCTCACGTCTTCCGCCCTCTCTATCATTTCTCCTCACTTCTTCAAACTCAAGTTTCGAGGAATAGGTTTCTGCAGCTTTCCTTCAGCAGACACGAGTAAAACATCGTCAAGTCTGGTTGCTTCTGTATCTGATAGACTGTATATTCGCGTTCTTGAAATGTGAAAATACTTACTGACTAGAAATCATTTATTAATTTGAAAACTCCTATCAGATCTGTGGCTTTCTGCATAAGACCAATTTCTTGTCTTGATCAAGTTTGGTGATCAGAACGGAACAGCGTTTTCCATATGAGTTCTGGTCAGAGCATTGTAAGGAATGAATGTTTTAATCTTTCTTCTGTAATTCACGTTTCCAACTATGAAAACTAACTTCCTGTTTGGGTTATCATATGCAGCTTAGGGGAGTTATCAGGCTCTGGGTGTTATCGGGCAAAAGGTGTTATCGGACTAGGAGTGTTATTGGGCTAAGGGTGTTATCGGGTAATAATGTAATCGGGGTAGGGTGTTATCGGTCTCCGCTATCCTGTGTTTCACGCGAGTGAAAAGTCACCCTCGGCGAGACTGTGTCATCGTCTGTTGACGAGAAAGAGTACAGACAAGGCAAAGAACCTCTCACTTTAAAGCAGTCCACCATTTTCCTGCTTCTGAATGTACCGCAGCTTTGTAACTTCAGGAGCTCCTTAAAGAGGGTCCTGGAATATAACTGGGAGCCCTTCAAGGAAGGCGTCCTGGGATAATCATAAATGAATAGCTAAACTGAACACCGTCATTTGTATAGACAAAGAATTCTTTAGAGTTTTCCTTCACATTTTAAAAAATTCTCTTTATACTTTATTAATGAAAGAGTCTTTTTTTCCCCCACAACCTCATTCTAATCTCATAATTATTTCGTAAAAATTGGACTGTCAGTAAATTTAGATTTTAATGTATGCATCATTTTTTAGTGACACACAAGGCATGGGCAAAAAATGTCTAATTATGGCCATTTTAAGTTGAAAGGAATAAAGGGGTAAGAGAAAGATTTTCTTTAATATTTAATCAGATATTTGCCATCTTTAATCATTCAACCCCGTATATCTTCCAGTGCTCCTTGCCATCTTCCTAGGGTAGATATTTTTGAAGTTAATTTACATCTTATAAACGCTATTGACGTGAAAGGAAAAAACCAGTTTAACATTACCATTGGCTTGGCGCATTATATTGATGTTCGCTGTTCTGAAATTCGATATCAGTTTTTCAACTCTGAGTTCAAAACGAAGTTTTATAATGAATCCAGTGATATTATGATCATTGTTATCTAGCTTTTCATCGACCTCGTATAAGCTAAGGAGATATACGTTGATGGATGTCATCAAGTCTAATGATCATTACTCTTCGCTGGCAACCGGAATGATCTGACTAAAGAGACAAACTTTAATCACATCGATTAGTGTGTTGCCCTTATGATTATCCGATAAGAAACCCCTGTCTAAGCTTGGTTGGTTAAATCTACGATCATTGCCTCTTCAGTCTTTAATTTGAGACGATTTCTTAGAACAAATGATACTGTTTCTGTACATCGTTCCGGGGGTTTATATTCTATTCCAGATATCATCATGGTCGTTGTATTTGTTAGATTATTGTACAATGTGCCGTATGGATGTTGACCACCCACTGCAAAAACCAAGACACATCTTCTTTCATTAAGTTTAGGAATGTAGAAATGTTTACATGATCGAGAAATGAAACCGAGTTACGAGCCGTTGGCTGGCTGGACCAATCCTGCAGTGGTGGGTGCCTGAGTAAAAGAATATAATTCACAAGTCTTGCGAAACTGAGGTCGAGAACATGAGGTGGTTCCTTCCCCGGGCGTCAGAGGGGTTGCTCCAGTCCTCTAGTAGTGATGTCATGCTGCTATGTATGGCGTCACGAACTCGACAGACGTTAAGATTTGGTCCAAGTGACGATGGTCGCCACTCAGTGTTCACTGCAGCAGTGAAGCAGAGACGACAAATCACAGTCACTTCGCTACACTTCTGCGTCCGCAGAGCCTCCGTCATCCCATTGCTGCCACACGACTATGCAGCAACTGAAGAATGAGCCGTTTCTGGCATTCAACGTCAGCTGTGCATGTCTTTCAACACACCTGTTCGGCTTCGCAGGTTTAAGCCAGCGGACAGCTTGTAACTCAGTTTGAATTCCCTCGACGCATTCGCCTTCCCAGATTTCCCTAATTACATTTTTTTTTTATTGAAGGAAAAAAATGCCACATACATGGATATTAGTCTCATATACCCTGGTTACATTTAGATTTCCTATTACGCAAGTTATAACTCCCCCAGCTGTGCCATGTATACGATCTCTACCGGAAATTTTATATCCTGGTTCGCTAACACTACTGATAATCATCAGTTGCGGCATTTATCCACTTTCTTTTTAATGTTAACTGAAACGGCACGGCCAACTGAATGCCTTATTCAAACCATCTCATAGACGCTCTCTCTCTCGCTCTCTCTCTCTCTCTCTCTCTTTCTCTCTCTCTATACATATATATATACACATATATATATATTACTATTATTATTATTATTTTACTTGATCACTGTTTCCCACGTCAGGGAGGTAGCGCCAGGAAACAGACGAAGAAAAACCCATCCCCCCGCATACACACATATATACATACATGCAC
>JAYMFT010265933.1:0-10698 GCA_038088735.1 Panulirus argus
TCTCTCTCTCTCTCTCTCTCTCTCTCTCTCTCTCTCTCTCTCTCTCTCTCTCTCTCTCTCTCTCTCTCTTCCAGCAGGACCTCCCACATTATTTTGGAACCCCTCTCTACAACATAAACTTGTTTTATGGTAAATGATTTTTTCCAATAAAAGTTAAGAATAAACAAGGGAAATTTGCTCTGCAACTTTCGCAACAGTGAGAAGTGAAAAGAAAAGTATATTGAAAAGATTTTATAAAGATATAAGTAATTATTGAATATGAAGTGGTGTTTAGCAAAAGCCACCTGTGTTACCGGCCTCTTGATTTCAACGGATCCATTTCTGAATGTTTTTGTGTTTTTGGTGACAACCTACGTAAAGCGGGAGTTTTTCTTAATTAGACGGCTGTTTAAGAGACGGTATGTTGTAAAGTGGCTACCTCATAACGCGAGCCACTTGTTCATAACAACTGTTCTATAAAACCCACTGTTTTAAGAAACTATTCTCATAGCACCCGTCATTACACCTAGTTGAAAGGGACCGCCTCTCCTGGCATTTCGTATTATATCTCTCTCTGCTGATTAACCCGTGTTGCCTGCTTAAAGAGAGCAAGAAAGAATTATTGTGTCATTCTTCCTCATCAAGAGTAACATAGACGTGGTAATTCAAGAGGCTGGAGCTCAAGTTCATCCTTACTATTATCTATATAACAAAAGGTGACTTTCCTATAAAAACCTTCAGGCATATTAATACCGACAAGGTATTTTTTCTACCTGTTTTCCATCCGGCATGTTGCCGGAGGGAGTGGAGGTGGGAAGGAAGCCTTTACTTTGCTATTCTTTTAGTCTATTGCCTTTAAGGGAACTGCATATTTATTTTTCTTAAGTAGTGTTAAGGCCAGACCACCTCGCTTGGACATTCGGTCTTTGTGGTCTGTGCATCTAACTCTTTAGCCTGCTTTATTCCCGCGTCTAACTATCCATTCTTTATTCCCTGTAACCGCCTTATTATTTTCTTCCCTCATTACGTTGCCGAAGAAATCATTTTGATCCCTGAATTAAGTCTTAGAGAGTGAGAGAAAGAGGTGCTTAGAGGGCGGGCTATTATGCCTCCCCTCCTTCGCTTCTTTCTCCCCATCTTTTGAGATCTTTCATTGTTCCTTTTCTTCAGCCCCCAACCCACCCACCCCTCACTCCGACCTCTCTTACCCTACCCAACTATCCCTGCCTTACACCAGCATACCGTAGCCTACACTAACCTGTCTTAATGAGCCCTCCCGTTGTTCACACCAGGGTATATTTTACCTTTCCTTAACCTACCCAAGTCTACCTTTTCCTTGCTTTGACTGTCCTTTTCATCCCACATAAACAAGGCCCTACCATACTATGCTACCTTCACTCAATGTACTTTATCCTATTGTTTCAGCCTTACTTTACCTTACTATTATGACTTACTTTACCCATTCCCGTCTTACTTTCCTTTGATAACCCTAATTGTCTTACCTTACTTGCTATACCGAACAACTACATCATTTCTTACTAACTTCTTGCCTTACCTTATCACCATACCCCTCTATATACAGTTCTACCTTATTCTACCTCACCTTACCCATGCCAGCTGTCCAAACCTTCTCCGTTTTACCTTAAACTAACTTAACCCTTTTCTTCCAATCTTAACTGTTTTACAATAACATCGTCGTCACATCTACATCTAACTATCTAAGCTTTTGTATTTCACGCTGGAAATGACCTGAAGGACCATGTCATGGAACTTCATTACTAGGCCGCCCATAAGGAATGGAAGATCCCCATTGATTTTGATATGTAAAGGTCAAAGATCAACATCATAATGAGACCCCATACATAGAAATGCATTCCGCACCGCAACTCAAGTACCTACGTACTTCAGTTCTTAAAACTTCATAGGTAGAATGCCTATGGAGAGGGAAAGGCCCATGTTGACTTTGAAACCGAAAGGTCAAAGTTCAAGGTTACGATGAGCCTCGTATAAAACTGCATTCCCTATTTTAGTTAAGGAAACTTTGTTCTTAGAGTTAGAAAATGTCAAAGGTAGAGTACCTATGGAAAGAGGAAGGCCCATATTGATTTTCGGATCAAAATGTCAAAGGTCACAGACACAGTGACCCAGTATGTACAAACACAATCTGCACCGTGACTAAAACAAGAAATAAGAGGCCTTGACACTCCGTTCGTAGGATTAATACACTGTGATTGTGTATTTCCCATTTCTAGTTTCACCCCTTACCCTTCTCCTCTCTTAGTTCTTTTGTTTTCCTCTTTACTCCTTTTTCTTTGATCTCTAATTTGACTCCTTATCTTCCTTGAGCCGCGTCTTTTCTTTACACTTTCTGCCTCCCTCTCCCTCACCATCTCGGCCCCTCTGCTCTTCCACAAGTACCAAACACGCCTCTCTTCTTCTCTCCCCTTCCTCGCTGGTCTTCTTCCCCTCCCACTTCAGACTCCCCCTGCTTTATTCGCCCCCTCTCTCCCCTCCCTCCTCAACCGCCCCTTTTCCTTGACTTCAATTATAACCAAAGGAGATCTTAATTAAGCGGGGCCAGGGTTGGGCTAGGCCGCTCAGTAGCCGGCTGCCATAGCATCGTCCGCAGTAAGGTACCTACTATGGTTCACGATGCTGTTGCTGCCTTTCGTTGGTATTTGACCTCTGTTGATGTCGAAGGTGCGATGGGAGACTGGGGAATCGCGTGGGTTTGTGTGTGTACGTACATCAGTGCGTATGCTTGTGTGCATCTGCGTGCGTGTGAGTTAGTGTGCTTGTACGTGCGTCCGTGCCATAGCGTGTTCGTCCGTGCTTCCAGCGGTGATATACCAGGAACAGTGCTGGAAGACGCACCATGAGTACTAAGGTCAAAATTCATGGACAGATGACCTTGTCGAGTTTCTCAAGGTCTTAGAGGCCAGTTCTGGAGAAGGCTGTGACCACTTTCGGTCAAGAGTAGGTCACTAACCTCGCTACATGTTATTGATCACCCTTTAGGCTAAATCGAGGTCACAGTTTGGTTACCCTGACGTTCTCTCCAAGGTCATAGCGGTTAACACTGGAGAATGATGTGACCTCATTATCTTAGAAAAAAAATAGGTCAATATTGAGTTACTGTCTTGGTTTAGGAGCAAGGTTAACCGTCTGTTGGCCAAGAAATCTTATGCTACGTTAGGTTAGGTAAGGGATGAGCGTTACAAATTTCTCAGGGCAACAGAGATCATAATTGAAAAAAAAAGTCTGGAGAGTAAAATGGTTCTATGTTCTGTCGAACTTTCATCATAAGATTGTCAACATATATCTTGCTTTTCCCACTCAAAGTACATTCGTCATAGCCAGAGCCTGTACTTATGTCTATGAACTATACTGAACAGTTCTTCGTTGTCCATTAATATGCATACATGTTCATAGGTATTCCCTACTTAGAAAAACATAGTGCATTAAAACCGTAGAAATATGTAGATCATTGCACGGAAATACAAATGTCTTTGTGTAAGTCCTTTGAATCAGAGATGGAAGCCAGTGCAAACTTTGTATATACCCTGCATATACCCAACTTATTTGTATGTATTATATTCAGGAATAGTGCAATATTATCATTCTTATGATTATTGTTATTATCATTTTCATTTTTATTATTATTATTATTATTATTATTATTATTATTATTATTATTATTATTATTATCATCATCATCATCATCATCATCATTCATGCTTGTTTGCTATTTCCCGCGATAGTGAGATAGCGCCAGGAACAAACGAAGAAAGGCCACATCCGTTCACATCCATTCTTTATCTGTCAAGTGTAATGCACCGAAACCACAGCTCCCTATCCACAAACAGACCCCACAGACCTTTCCATGGGCTCCCCCGGCTGCTTCACATACCCTGGATCACTCCACTACCAGTACATCGGCCGCTGTATACCACATCCTTCCAATTCACTCTATCCCGTGCCTGCCTTTCACCCTCCTTCATGTTCAGGCCCCTATCACTCAGAATCTTCTTCAGTCCATCCTTCCGCCTCCAGTTTGGTCTCCCCATCTTGTCGTATCCACTTCTGACACATGCATATATCCTCTTTGTCAACCTCTCTTCACACATTTGCTGTATACGTCCACTCCATTTAAGCACACCCTCTTCATATCTCTCAACCACACTCTCCTTATTAACACACCTCCCTCGTACCCTTTTATTACCCACTCTATCAAACCACCTCACACCACACATTGTCCTCAACCATTACATTTCCAACACATCCACCCTCCTCCGCACATCCTCATCTATAACCAAAACCTCTCATCCATACATCATCTTTCAGACTGCTGTGCCTTCAAACATACCCATCTTTGCCCTATAGGAGATCGATCTCTCTTTCCTCACATTCCTCAATGCTCCCGGAAGTAATAGTAGCAGTTATAGTAAAATTACTTGTTGATATTTATTATTCGTAGTGTTGGCCAGCCTTTCACGCGTACACTGGTCACCGCCTCTGCCGACCGCTGGTGAAGCCAGCGAACCATAAGACCGGACCGCCTGGTCATGGAAAACCCTACTTGTAAGAATGGACTGTATTTTACGTAAAGGCTTATCCCACTTGAGTCCCGTTCTGTTTATGAACGGATACGGTAGGTGGTGGATCTTCAGTCAAGAATGAGTTGTATAGTAAATGATTCATATGAAAGTTGTGGAATTTTGTAAGGGGTAATTATTCTGGAACTGTTGTGTAGAGTGTAGATGAATGTTAATGACGGTCAAGGTGCTGAGATGTATAGGGGGTGGGAGAAGAAATATTATGTGATGTAGCTGAGAAGTACGACGACTCGTGTGAATGTGGAGGAGGAGGAGGAGTACCCGCACGTGCTTATCTGTGATGGAGTAGCAGGTGGGCCTGGCTGAGGGCGCCAGCTGGCAGGTAAGGAGGTCCTTGTGAGGTTGTAGGGCGAGGGGGGGATGACGACGGTGGTTCCTGCTGGGGTTAGTTTCGGGTGGTGGTGGGTGGTGCAGCGCCGTGTCATCAGGCCTCCTCCCGTCAGGTCCCTGGCGCCCAGAGGCCCGCTTGACGACGCTCATCCCGCGGAAATATGTCTCCTTCCGCGTAATTGTTTTCGTCGTGTCTTCAGGTATTGTGTAGGAGGCTGGAGGTGCCGGCAGACCTCCGCTGCCACCAGCAACGTCTGCTGGAACCTGTCAGTCTCGTACAGCAGTACGTGTGCGCTGCTTCGCTCTGATGAACCTCGCCCAGTTTGGATTCGGCTCAACTGTTATCACACGCTAACCCGGTTTTTAATTTGGTGTTCTCGTCAGAATTTGACCAGGTTGTGACTGGTTCTCTCTCTCTCTCTCTCTCTCTCTCTCTCTCTCTCTCTTACACACACGCACACACATATCGCGAGTTGGACGAACGCTTGGAATTGAACAGGTGCTGTGGCCAGGTCCTGACTGGCGCTGTGGCCAAAGTATTTGATAAGACTTATTCCAGATGTGCCGTCAGCTCCAGTTGCGCTTCGTCACCGACCGAAAGGTAAAGTTATGGACCAGGAGAGTTGATCCTGCCAGAGCCTGCTTGGAACACCACCCTGAACACAGGTGATTTTGAGAGCTTGATTCCCCGCAAGAATCAGTGCGATGTGGCCATGAGACGGAGGGCGATACGTGAGGGTGTTACGTCAGCGTAATCGATTCGCATTTGTTCCTGGAAGTGAATTATGGAGGAGGACAGTTTGGGGAACTGAATGCCTTGCGTAGTTTTGCGGAATTCCGAGTCAACATTATCCCAGCCTGTGAGATATTGTCTGATGACTAAAGCCCGGTCGTTGTGGGCACTAAGGCAGGCAAATAGGCAAGACAAACCGCCGAAATAGGCAAAAAAAAAAAAAAAAAATAGGCAACAGAACCGAATGAGGCAAAAATGATTTCACCTCGAAAATTAGTCATGTGTATACCTTATTACAACACTGTTTGTAAAATAAATGATTGTAAACCAGATAATTTGTGGCAGCAATATATATATATTTCTTTATTATTATTTATCTTCGCTGATTCCCAGATTGAAAACCTGGGGGGAAGGGGAGGGAGGGTGTTGCATGTACAGAATGCATCACAGCAAAACCGTTTAATCACCAGCGTGTCATATTCTCCCACCTGAACACTTTCTCCTGCTAAAGAAGAATACAGGGAATATGCACGCATATTGAAACACGTAGAATTTCCCAGCACAGAAGCAGCATTCCCTTTGCAAAAAAACGTGACCTAAACAAAAGTGCATTTACTGGTTTCAGAAGACAACTCTTTATCAAATTCTCACTTTGTACACTTTTTCCCCATCTAAAAATGGAGAAAAGACCAGAAACTTTTTTTTTTCACTAACTGAAAACATTGCACCTCAGAGAACATAATCTTTATTCCCCTTTTCAAAGAATACTAAGGTTGTTTTATTCAAATAAAATAGTTACTCTAACTATCCTGTTCTTATACAATGCCATTCTCAAAACAAAAGTTGAACACTGCGCTATGACACATAAAGAGAAATTTATAGTTGACGTGATCTGTTGGCGACCAGTTGTGCAGGCAGCGGCATCTGTGTGCTCACAATGCGTTCAGGTCTCCAGATGTTGAGAAACAAGTTACCTATTGTACTTCAATGATTTTTCGCACTTGTAAAATAGTAACGCCTCACCTGTAGACAACACATTACTACCAAACTCTCCTACCTCACTTTAGGCATTGTAAGTGACCATTGTCTAGCTATGTTAGAAGTGACTAACACAAACAGAAGGGCCGAGGCCACGGAGGACGGAGCCGAGCGCCGCCGTGCCGGGTTGTACTCGCAGGGGCTGTGCCCGTCCTGCACGCACGTCCACTCCTCCGTCAGGAAGGTGCCGTAGGAAATGTTCGATTTTAACATTTAGATTACTTCTTGGAAAGGAGGAGTTTTTAGAGAGCGCCGAATAGTAATTAAAAAACGCTAAGGAGTTTCTGTTACAGCAGAATTATATACAAATCATTGAAAATAGGCAGAGTTAGAAAATAGGCAATTTTGTATTGAAGTTGCCAAAATAGGCATTTACGGCATTTTACCTGAATTTCCGGGTCTTACTGATGCCACAATAAGGATAAACATGTTATATACATGATCAGCTGAGGCTGTGGGGCCTCTGTGGGCCTTCGGGCTGCGGCTTCAAACAGCTTAGTAAACAAACGACCCAGTATAACACAGTCTAGGTCCTACTCAGGGTTTGGGGGTAGAAGACCCCCGAAGACTTCACCAGGTCTTCATCGGTAATGCAAGTAATAAGATGTATAATAGTGTCTGTTTTCTATGGTAATTGTCGTCCAGCGTTACACATACGACTCAGGAGTAGGTCCGTCTGACCAGAGGATGGGTTGGCGTGTGGTCACGCATCTCCCTGCCGATGGATAATCTCTAGGAAATTGGACAGTCTTCAGCAGCCTTGTGTGACCAGTAGGCTCGTACCGCTGCTGCAGCCATATTCAAGATATACCTTAAATTTCTCCTGTAGTATCATAACGTATGACGAGAGGGTCGAATTAGCCGTGCTCATGGACTGTCTTCACTGTGCATAGACATTGGAAACTGGATCACGGATTCCTCTATGACAAAAAGGCCTTTCAGCTGCGAGGTATCGCCTCGAGTGAAGGCGTGAACATAAGGTTGGAGATAAAGTGATCCAGAGTGCTGACGTCTCTCGTAAGCAACACTTTATAAAGCTTTTGAGGACTTGATTTCTGTAGATGATTTGAGGGACCAAGAAGCGGTTGCATAATGCACCTTCTTAGTTATTATAGTGGTGGATAGTTTCTATGGCCAGGAACCTGTGTAGACACGTGGAGATTCAGCCCTTGTGTGAGTGACCTGGAGACGCCTCCATTGTTTATAGAATGAAAATAGGGAGTTGTGTGTTGGTTGTGCTGGCTGGGACAGATGACCACTGCTGGGGTGTGTGTGGATTGGTTTACCCCCTCCTGCCCGGCCTGCCATGTAGGTACCTCCAGGAGGTCTGGTGGTGTTGAGGTGGTTGATGGAGAGCCTCAGCACCGGAGCCAAACAAGCAAAGGTTTTGTTGAGGTTGGTGGGGGGAGGGCGAGGTTAGCGGGAGGAGGCACCTCTTACCTGGGTAACCCAAGACCTGTTCGCCCACGCCCCTTACGCCCACGCCTGCTGCTGCTGCTAGCCGTGCCCTGCTCCTCCGCCTGCCCCAGCACCAGTATCTGGTAGGACCACGCAACGGCCAGGACGGTGTCCTCCTGGCCTCTCCATAGCAGCGAAATTTTCGCGCTTATCGGATACCACAGTCGGGAGGTGTACATTGTCGGGTCTCCGTCGGGAACTCGACGGCCCATAAGCCTCCCGACCGACCAATGCATGTCACTCACCCTAGTTTGGTGGGCAGTAACGCCTGGTCGGACCTCCAGCTGGAGATGAGTGCGGCGGTCATGTTGGCGTCGAGTGTGTTACACACAGGTCGGCAAGTGTGAAGTTGTGTCGCGATGTGAGGACATGAGAGTCTGTGAAAACGACATGAGCAGAGGCTTTGGTTTTTGCCCCGTGAGTTGCTTGTGGCGCTGGTGTAGTGGCCTGGTACCCGCCCTCTGCTGGACCCTATACTGTTGCTACTGCTCCCTCCTGCAGCACCAGTGCAAGGTGAGGTAGGTCTTTTGGCTGCTGAGTGTAGGTATAAAAGAGTTTTACACGTCCAGATGAGCCTCATAAGAACAGAAGGGACTCCCTAGGGCAGGAATGTTTTTATATGAATTCGTTTGTTTAAAATGTACGGATTGTGGGCTCTGTCACCCTCATCCCACATCAAGGTCAGGTCTGTTAAATAAGGATGAAGACTTTCACCCGTTCGTCAAGTGAAGGTGTTAGATCTGCCCTCACTAGACCGATGGAGTCATAAGATTACTGGAAGTAAAGTGGTCCACAGTGACTTTGTGGAAGGAATTGTGACGGTGGCCAGTCCCAGCAGGGAGGGCAGGTACAAGTGTCCTGTCTGGTCCTGCTTGACACCACCCCACTCCTTCCCAAGGTGAGGCAGGCCCAGGCTACCGACATATATGTGGGTGAAGGTCATCATGTGATAAACACAGGAAGGAGATGCTTGGAGTAGACGTGTGTGTGTACTGGACCCTGGAACTTTACCTTACGATGGGTTAGAGGTCTTCCACCCCCAACAGCTGGGTCTGGGTCCTTACCTTATCCTACGAATACCTTACGAATTTTCGGAGGTCTTCCACTTCCACAGTTGAGTCTGGGGCCAAACTGTCGTACTGCTGCTCTGCTTACTGAGGCTGTCAGAGGCGTCAGCTTGAGCCACCACATCCTGGTTAGTTTGGTATACCATGGAGGGTACGGTGAAGGGGATTTGTCCTATAATAAACACTCGTGAGGAGGTTATCAGTTAATGAACTCTGTCCTCAGGTTAGCTGGCCTGCTCATGTGTATTTACTGGTTGCTGTTGTTGTAGTCGATGTAGCTTAAGTAATATATGTGGAAATATCCTGGTGATAAGAGCTGATGTAGACTGCTGTATTATAACGTTTTTTCGTAAATGTAACTAAATGATAATGTGTAAAACAGAGGAAGGGAGATACTAAGACACATAATGGTCTGGTAATCGGGTCATTGGATATGTGGGTTACCAGTTAACTATTGATGTCTTCGTTACACAGAGGAGTGGAGACCAACCTGTAGAGATTCCTGGGTTGTCACTCTTGTACGTGTGTGTGTTATGCTGGTGGAGGCCCCACCACCGCCAGACATAATAAACTGAAAGTTATCGGGTTATGTAAATGAAACACGTCACTCGCTCTTTGCTGGCAGTTCATAAATATTGTTCGTCCCTTGGCGATGAAGTCACAGCTCCGGGCTGTGTGTTGTTCGTGAGGCGTTCGTGATTTGCATACTGCCTCCATAGTGCCATACCTGCACCGGTGCTGAAGCCAGGTACTGAGACTGGTCGGGGAGTGAGTGAGTGGCATGTTGACACATCCCACACGTCTGCCTCAGTTGGTGGTGTGACCTGATTAGAAATGCATTAGTTTCCGCCAGTCTGAAAAGGGTTTGTGAGGGTCGGTAATGTCCGCTGGGTAGTGACGCAGCCGGACGACTAGTGAGTGTCAGGTGCAGCAGCTGCTGTGCAACACCGTCGATGATTAATAGAGTTATACCGACGATGAAACGTAAGAAAGCGACCGTTGTCTTTTTTTTTTTTAATCATTAGACGCCATTTACGAAGGCATGATGTTGTATGCTGATGATGCCATGGTGAGAGTTACCGGGCAGACTCTCTTTCCAGAGAGAAAATCGATGGAAGGGGCGAAGGTTCTGGGAGAACATAAAAATGTGTGGAAAGAGAGGTCGTTGTCTGGATGTTTTTGAAGATACCGTAGTTCCAACAGAGTTATATGGATACGAGACATGGGCTATAGATGAAGGAGGATGTGCAGAGGAGGGTGGATGTGTGGGAAATGAAATGTTTAAGGACAATATGTGGTGTGAGATGGTTTGATCGAGTCAGGAATAAAAGGCTAAGATAGAAGTGTGGTAATTGAAACAGTGTGGTTGAGAGAGGTGAAGAGAGTGTGCTGAAATTGTGGGACATATGGAGAGAATGAGTGAGGAAAGGTTGACAAAGAGGATATATGTGTCAGAGGTGGAGGGAACAAGGAGAAG
>JAYMFT010265944.1:0-10698 GCA_038088735.1 Panulirus argus
TGGAGATGTTAATCGTGTAAATTGTAAAGTTTGTGGTCAAAGATTTGGACACAAACTACAACACTGTGTCTTAGAATGTGAAAAAATAGAGCCTTTTAGGTATAGATCTAAACAAACCCTGCAAGAAATGTCACAACACCTTATTGTTAATAACAAGATGCCTGAAATCTTAAGTCTGTATCCACTTTTTGCATCTAGTAGGTAGAACTTAACATGTGAAACTATGTAGCTATGTAATGCATGTAGTATCAACCCACTGGGGTCTGACTAACACCCTTTGTGACCCCTGTCATGGGGTGCACAATAAACATGTCGGGGTTACTGACACAGATCAATCAACGAGGCCTTATCTTTAGTTGGCGCCTGTGATTAGCGCCCACAGGAGCAACGCGCTCGTGTGCCGAGTTCCCTTGGTAATGAGGGAATGACGTGCGGTTATGGCCCCTTGATAGACGGGGGAAGAAAGAGAGAGAGGAAACAGCAAAACATTATGTCTCTCTTCGTAGATGTCCACACTGATGTCCAGATGGCTGAGGCCCACAGACTGTCGCGGAAGCAATAGTAACCTGGTCCTGGTCGCCCTCCGCCCGTTGGCCCTCCGCCACAGTAGCTGATTATCAACTTTGCCTTTCGGGGATGGTGCTTTGCTCTTAGTCAACGACCTGCAAACTGGCTTAAGAGAGACGTCATGACCTCTGCACATCGTTAGGGGGAGCTGTTCGTTGCATTACTAACTTCAACGTATTTCCTGTGCTGATTGTCCTCCCTCCTTATGTCACAGCTCTCGAAATGACAAGAATCATAGATACAGAAGCACTACAAGGAGATAGGCAGCTGCCTCTTTGATTCGTTTCTCCAGTGAGGAGCGAGGAACTGACATATGTCATCCATTAAGACGGTTATGATGATGACGGATGTCCTTCAAGGCACAGGGAAAAGGTGGTCATGTTTTTTGGATTTCTGTTTTTTTCAACCAACCTGAAGTTTCGGCTTCAGAGACGTCTTGACTTCAGATAGATGATGTTCGTAGGTCCGTTTGTGTGCATGAGGTTGTCCACTCCATGGTCCGTCGCGCCGCTCTGGTCTGTGAACCATCCGGCCCCGCTTGGCTCTGCTGAGACCAGACTCTCTCTGCAGCGAAGGTCTTTGATCCATTGGGTCTAACTTTAGTAAAAGGAGAACCAGGTCCTCACTCACAACACTGTGACAGAGAGTTACAGAGATATACCACATCTGGCGTGTGTTTAGACCTTTTTTTTTTTCCCCTCTAAAATGTGGAACCCCAAATAACCTCATCAATTTAATGGGTTTCAGTTTTGAGGGACTAAGAGAGATGAGGCTAGACGCCTCCTGTGGCGTGAGGTGGGCATCGTCAGCGTCCAGGAGACTGAGCGTGGCGTCTGTACACCGGGTTGATATTACTGTAGGAACAATTACACTGACCAGCTTCGACAGACTGCATAATAGTTTGCATCATCACATTTCTGTTGAAATATTCATAGATTTTCATCATCATGCTACACACACACACACACACACACACACACACACACACACCACAGGTCATCACAGCTTTACGAATGTCACTCACATCACCACAGTTTTGCTCTGATTAACTGACAATAATGTTATTGAAATCTCTCTCAGGGGTTTTGAGACTGGTTCATGATCTGGTCCGCGTCTGACTCACCAAGGTGAAGCCTCGACTCACTGTGTCGCTTGTCATATTCGCCCTTAGTTGACGACTGATTTGTTGTTTAGGCTTTAGACCTCTCAACTGTCAGGGTTATTAAGGCAGTCACAGTCGAGTTATAACCGCCGGTTATAAAAACTTGAACAGCTTCCTCACAACACACTCTCACTGACGGTATGGCCCGTGTTGTAAATCTTCCCCCAGTTCTTCCTGATGATCCCATGTTCAGGCGGACACGCACCATCGTCAAATATATGACACAAAATCAGTTTGACGATGTTTTGTGCATAGAGCAAGACAAAATTCTTAATAGAGTTCTCTTTTTTCTATGGTTTCATTCTTTTCTTCGGTAATATTGTAAAGAACTTCGCAAGTATTGTTGACCCCCCCCCCCTGCCCTTTGTCGCAACGTTGGTTCGCTTTCCCTCTTCTATAGGTATTACTTTAGTTTTTGCTTCCGAGAGCTGGCTGCTTGTGCGCCCCCATCACTACCTAGACCACGCAATACTCGGCAAGCTGCTGCCTCACATGATTATTGTGTGCGGCCAACGGCAACTCAGATTGAAACTGAATATGAAATATTTTATTGACAATAATTACATCAAAAGGACAGGGTAGTATATTACTCCCACCCTCATCTTTGGGCTTACAAAAGTTGTAAATATCATAACATTAGTACACTACAAGAATTACCTTATCCACTGCTTTATTTATAGTAATGAAATTAAGATACATCTGGTTTTGACATGCAAAATAATGTAATCTTACCTAATAATATAGTCATGCCCTTGGGGCAAAATTTTTATATATTGCAAGAATCATTCTAATCTTTTCATTATGAATTAACTAACAAATTTGTTCTTTTAGAGAAATGATCTCACTGTTCCTGTTTGACTGGATTTTTCCGCATTCTAATACATAATGCCGTAGTGTATATGCATCCCTCATATGACGTAGTTGGCAAGATTGACCCACCCCTCCACTTACCTGCTAATGATATCTGTATCCCAACCTTAGTCTCATTATGACAGAATCAACAGATGGAAAGTTAGTCCCGTGGGTTACATCGGTGTTTTGTAAAATATACAAATAATACTGTAAACTCTCACTGCCTATGGCAATCACTTCTCTTCTTTCATGTCCTCATTCTTTTCTCTTTTTTCTTTCCATTTCCTTCTCTATTATTCTTATACTTTTTTTACTAATGATAACTAATTGCAGCTTTTCTGCAGCTTTTTTGGCCAATTTGTCAGCCATTTCATTTAACTGAATCCCCCGTGTGATGGAATCCTTACAAACTGCACAGTACATTCCATTTCTTGCATTACTATGAGCAGTCGTTTACAAATAGTAACAATATGAAAGTTAAATGGATTTTTACCATGCAAGGCTTCAAGTACACTTCTACCGTCAACAAAGATATATTCATCTGTACACATCTCTATAGCAACCTGAAGTCCTTCGCAAATTACATGAAGTTCAGTCAGCGTAGATGAAGTGTTGTTACTAATTCTTTTACAAACTGTTACGTCTGCAGAACAATGATTGATAAGAAAATTCCCTTACGTAAACACCACATCCCGCTTGACCGTTACTTGACACTGATCCATCACAATATATATATGTACAACATTTCGTCCGGGAAAACTGTATATTTTTTCTAAAAAGACTTTTCGTAAATAACTGAGATGTCAATCATCTTTTTTCCTTTCAAGCTGTAAAATAATTACTGTAGTGCATTTCTCCTGCCATGGCTTGAAACTCAGATAAGTTTATAATGAATAACAATATTTATTTACTCCTTCATAACGTTATACAGTGTCCTTGTATATTTGGACACATTGCCAACATTTGCTCTTTCATTCAAACACATTATTGCACGAGATAACCTATTATCTCCTCCTCTCCTTACGGTCCTAAGAGTAGCAGCTCTAGCAAGTTCCTTTACTCTCTGTTCTGTACTCGGTAGAACTAATTCCTCTCTCATCATTTCAATTCTAGTATTCACTTGACAACCGAGAACGATTCTCATGGCTTTATTTTGAATAACTCATGCTTTTGAATAGCCTTCTTACTGCACGTTATGAGGATGGGAGCTGCGTAGTCAGTAACTGAACGTATAGTGGTGATGTAAACCAACCTTAGTATAAGAATGCCTGCACCATTTCCTTTGCACGCCAAAACTCTTAATGGTCTTAAACGTCCTTTACATGCATTCCGCAGTTAATGTATCTCTCTTACTATAGTGTTCGACTTATACCCTATGTACAACCCAAGGTATTTGTACACATTAACCTTTTCTAGCTTTAATTGACTCAAAAATGAATCCCCTTGTACATAATTTCTGACTTGATATTTGGTTTTTTCTTCATTGATTGCAAGACCCATACTACAAGAGAGTTTACTCAGTACATCTAAAGCCTCTTGCATATTTCTCTTACCTTTACATTGTAAGATAATGTCATCAGCATATACTGCAGCTTGTGTCTCTCCAGGGAATTCGTAGCTAGCAATTGTGTTCATCGATATATTAAAATGAGTGGGGCTAAGAACACCTTGTGGAGTCCTCAACCTTATTTCTCCTTCTTCTGAGTACCAGCCCTGGAATCAAACTCTAGCCATTCTATTACTCAGATAATCAACAATCTATCTCAGTAACTTCCCAGAAACTCCCAAATTAACTAGTTCCTCAAGTATGACATCCTTATTTACCCTGTCAAAGGCCCTCTTTAAATCTACAAACACACTGCATGTATCCTCGCAGTATTTCTCCCTCTCATGAATCCATGTAAACTAGGCGCTAAGAGATCCTCCACTTTATACAACAATCTCTTTAAAACTATTCTTTTCACCATCTTACTTAAACAAGAAGTCAAGGATATCGGACGAAAATCTCCATAGCTCTTTGGTATTGGCACAATTACTGCTTTCTTGCAGTTAAGGGGGATGCAACCTCCATTATAAGACATGTTAAACAAGTCTAAGAGAGGCCCTTCTCAATACCAGCTAGACAGTTGATAATATCGTACGTCATTCCATCATCACCAGTTGCTGTTGACTTCCTCTTTTTAACCGCATATAATAACTCACAACTCGTTATGGGAACACATGTATCATCCTCCAATGTACACAGGCTTTGCACTAACTCACTCCTATACCTACTCTTACTTTGTAATAGAGTCTGCACATTCGGAGGTAAACATTAAAACTGGCTGCTCCAGCCCATATCCTACTAAGGTGACTAACTCTGCCCTGTGGGTTTACGTAACTGTTGTCATCGCTTCGACCACCTCGCACTTTATTCACCCAAGTTTTAGCCTTTAGCAATTCTTCCAAAAAAAATCTATCCAGTATTTACTTCTTGCCTCTTGCTTTACTGCTGTATACATTGTGGCAGTTTCCTCAAGTACTTCCTTGATTTCATCATCATTTGGATTTGCACTCAAACTCTCTATGTACCTACTCTAAGGAGTTTACTCCAGCCCTGAACCAGTTTGTCTTTGATATACATCTTCCGTTTTCCGTCATCTATTTCTCCTTTATTACCACGCTTATTTGTTGTCAGAACAGAATCAATAATGTGTAAAAAGTCACCATAAAAGCTATAAACATCCCCTGGCTCGTAATCTGTGTACCAGTCTTTTACAACGACGAACAGTTCCTCTTTTTTCTCTTCCGGCAACCAAAATATTTTCCGTTTAATTGGCTCATGTATTTTGTTTACGTATACATTAATTCGTAATGCTAAATAATCACTAAGCAAATCCCTAACTATCTCAGCACTTGCTCTTATTCCACCTGTATTCAAAAATACTGCATGATCCAACCTTCCGCCACGTACGTGAGTAGGCTCTTGATTTTCCAACATTTCAATATCATCAAATTCCTCCAAGAAATGTAACCATCTCCTTCCATTAATGTTGCTGTGTCCTATAGTCCCCAGGTCTTCGTGTCTAGCATTAATGTCACTGACCAAAACACTGGTATCAATGATTAAGCACTCAAGCATATCATCAATATCCAAACTTTGAGGACGTACATAGATATTAACAATAGATACAGATCTCCCTTGGGGGTAGACTGTAACACACAAACTTTCAACACCAATCTGTTTGTTAGCTAATATCAATTCAACCGGTACATTTTTCCGAACATAAGTTAACATTCCTCTTGTACTATCTCTTTAATCAGCTGGTAAACAGGAACACTGATAACCGCGCAAATTCGTCAAACTACCATACTTATGCCCGGTTCTTGTAGAGCTATAATAACATCCACGTTATGCAACAGCGCATAAGCGTGCACATCTATGGTCCGAGCACGTAAGCTATTTACATTCCGTGAAAGGATACTTAATATATGGTCTTCCGTTTTCCGTATTTACAACTGAAACAAACTTTTTTTCTCTCATTCACAAATCGTTCCATCACATTTTCCACTCGAGTTAATACCTTATCATGTGATACTTCAGGGATGTCAGCTCACCTGCCGGTTATCTCGCTCCTAATGTCCACATTTCCGCTCCCCCAGAGCAAGGATGTTTTGTTAGTATCTGTCACTGTATTATTTTCAGCCTTCTCTCTTTTCTTTTTTTCCCCCATCTACCTTTCTATCTTCACAAAGATTAGCAGTCACATTCTGACTGTCCTCTACCTTTTTCCTAAGTGCCTGAATTCCTTGCCGGAGTTGAACTACTACACATCACCGAGTCTGTCGTTTAACTTATCCTCTGGAGTAGTTTTCGGTGCAGCTCTTGCAGCATTCCTTGTCACCTTCAACAAGTCATTCTGTTCCATCCTCTTCTCCCACGCGTTCTCTGTTGAAGGTAGCGTCGCCTTTTTTGTAACTCCCTTTCCCGCTCCTGCACTTCCTCCATGGTCTGCCACCGGGCGCCGAGCACCTGTGGTCTCCTACTGCAAATAGGTGAACCTGCATTATGCGCGCAGCAATGACAACGATGTTCATTTTGGCATTTCCAGGCCATATGGCTCCAACCCTACTGCACTTGTAACACAAAACAGGCAGTTCAAAGAACTGTGCGATTCTCCTGTATCCTATTCCAGAGATAAAGATCTTCTTCGGAACGTCTCCCTTCATCAAGGCTACCACTTGGTTCTTCTTTTCACCTCGGATTTCATTTCGCTTTGCCCATACGGATTGTGTATCATCTTGAGGGAAATCAGGATCCAGCATAACCGAATACATGAATACAATCACCCTGGTGTGTTGTTCTGTGTCTTGGGGCATCGCTAACATCACCTCCCCAAACCCTGTCGTCGTCGGAAACTTTAGTGCTTCATCCCCAGCCGCAGTCGGATAGGAATTAATGCGACCTTCCTCAAGCAGAGGTTCAAACTTTTTATGCTGTCTTCCGAGCCTAGCAGCCCACAGCAACCGCTCATAGAATGTCATGCGTGAGTCACTTGGGAAGTTCAACCTCCTCCTACCTGAGCTGTTTCCTCCACCCGTCTTGCTCGTCACATTGGTTCTGTCACCAGGATTTATTCATCCAACCTGCTGCCTTCGGCTCCCAGTTGTATCATGCTTTCTGCTTTCTTCTACGTATGCATTCTCTTTCTTTCTATTGTTCTGGATCTCGTCACTATCACTTACTTCACTTTACTTCGCGAGCTCTCGTCTGCTTCTAAATCGGTACTTGAAGGCTGCAGGTCGTCGTCTATGCTGTTTATTAGTGCAATCTTTTCCTCCTTAGCCAAATTCTTCTCAAGTTTCTGCCCACCACTTGCCCCATACATGGTGCAAAGTTTAGACAGCCGGAGAAAATCAAAACTCTTGCTGCAGGGCGAAAGGTGATTAACGTCTGACCAGCACTGTGTTCACCCGCTGACTGTCGGCAACTCAAGGGTGGGCCGTTTTGATATCTGCTTCTTTCTCTACACGTCGAAGCTTTGGAACTCTTTGCCCACCTCATGTCTTTCCTAGTAACCATGAACTGGCACATTTCAAAAAACAAGTCTTTCACTTCCTCCAAAATTCGTAAATACTTTCCCTTATCTTTACATTTTCCGTTTCATAATTCTCTCTATAATTCAGTTAAGGCCCGGCCTCGATGTGGACTTTTGTCCGTGACTGCAGCCTTCAACATAAAAGAAAAAAAAGATCGTATGAGAAGGGGCGCACCATTATGTTTAGACGTCGCCTGACGGACGCGGCCTGACGGACTCCCTTTGGCATGCGTCCCGTGTAGTTAATGCTGGTTATCAGAGAGTCAGGTACAACCCGAGACCCTTAGCGTTCGCAGACTGACAGCATTCTCGGGAGGAGTTGGCCGCTGAGTGTTGCTTATGTCTCAGGCCAAAGACTTCAGCAAATGAGTGGGGCAATATTGACGGACGACCACTGGGAAGGTAGGCTCCGGTGTGGGGCGTTGGGGATGGAAGTATATGGGAAAGCCAGATACTAATATCTGCTGGAGGACAGTACATTATTGCACATGGGAAGGACCTGATGGTTCTGTGACGAGATTATCTGCTGGACTGTACTTTACTACTTTACTAAGTCTCTTTGATATGCTAGCTCGTCTGTGGTAAGCGAGGCTCCAGTGTGGTATACGGGGCTCCATTGTGGTGTACGGGGTTCCATGAAGGTGTAAGGGGCTCCAGTGTGGTGAATAGGCCCCAATGTGGTGTATGGGGTTCCAGTGTGGTGTATGGGGCTCTAGTGTGGTGTACGACTCCCCAATGTGGTGTAAGAGGCTTCAGCGTAGTGTGCTGGGGTCCAGTGTGGTAAACGTGGATCCAGTATGGTGAACGGGGCTCCAGTATGGTAAACGAAGGTTCCTGTGTGGCTACGAGGCTCCAGGGTGGCATACGAGGTTCCAGTGTGGTGTTTGGGGATTTGATGTGGCATAATACGTGGCTCCAGTTTGGTGTACGAGGCTCCGGTGTGTTGTTCGTAGTTCCAGTGTCTTGTACGAGTCTCCAGTATGGCGTATGAAGATCCAGTGTGGTGTAAGAGCCCTCAGTTTGAAATTCCGGTACCCAGTAAGGTGTGCAAGGCTCCAGTATGATGTAAGAGGCTCCAGTGTGGCGTTCGGGGTTCTAGTTTTGAGTAGGGGGCTCCAGTATGGCATACGAGGCACCAGTGTGGTGTATGAGATTCTAGTTTGGTGTTCGAGGCTCCAGTGTGGTGTAAAGGCTTCAGTTTGGAGTAGGAGGCTCCAGTATGGCGTACAAGGCTCCAGTGTGGTGCACGGGGCTCCAGTTTGGTGTTCGAGGGTCCAATATGGTGCACGAGGCTCCAATGCGATGTACAAAGTTTTCGTTTGGTGTAAGAGTTTCAAGTGTGTTGTATGGGGTTCCAGTGTGATGTACGAGGCGCCAGTGTGGTGCACCGAGTATCAGTGAGGTATACGAGGCTCCAGTGTGGGTACAAGGATGTAGATTGGTGTTCAGGGTTACAATATGGTTAACGAAGTTCCAGAGTGGTGCACAAGGTTCCAGTATGGTGTACTTGGCTCCAGCTTAGTGTACAAGGCCCCAGTGTGGTGTACGAGGCTCCATTGTGGAGTAACGGTCGCCAATGTGGCGTTCAAGGTTCCAGTGTGGTATACGAGGCTCCAGTGTAGAGTAACGATTGCCAGTGTGCTGTTTGGGGCTCCAGTGCGGTGTACGAGGTTCCAGTGAGGTATATGAGGATCTTTTGTGTTGTACGGAGCTCCAGTGTGATGTACGAGGTTCCAGTATAGTAAATGAGGCTCCAGTGTGGTGTACGGGGATCAAGTGTGGTTGGAGAGGCTCTCTTGTGGTGTACCAGGCTCCAGTATGGTGTATTAGCCTCTAGTATGGTGCATTAGCCTCCAGTGTGGTGCACAAGGCTCCTGTGTGGTGTACGAAGCTTCAGTGTGATGAAAATTGCTCTGGTGTAAGTTACTAGGCTCCAGTGTGCAGTAATAGGTTCCAGTATGGTGTACGAGGCTCCAGTGTTGTGTATAGGGCT
Source organism: Panulirus argus (assembly GCA_038088735.1). Lineage (NCBI taxonomy): Eukaryota > Metazoa > Arthropoda > Malacostraca > Decapoda > Palinuridae > Panulirus > Panulirus argus. The sequence goes on from JAYMFT010265944.1 coordinate 9,653, forward strand.
CCAGTGTGGTTTACGAGAACCTAATGTGGTGCAGGGGACTACATTGTGGGCTACAAGACTCTAGTGTGGTGGACTGGGCTTCAGTGTGGTGTACGAGGCTCCAGTATGTTGTACGAGGCTCCAGTATGATGTACGAGGCTTAGGTGTGATGTAAGGGGCTCTAATATGGTATACGAAGTTCCAGCGTGGTTTACGGGGAAACAGTGTTGTATGCTAGGCTCCGGTGAGGTGTAAGAGGCTCCAGGTTGATGTTCGAGGTTCCACTGTGTTGTAAGGGGCTATAATATGGTGAACAAGCTTTCAGTATGGGGTGCTGGGTTCCAGAGAGGAATACGAGGCTCCAATGTGCTGTACGAGGCTTCAGTGTAGTGAACTAGGCACCAGTGTGGTGTACAGGGTTCCACTGCAATGATCGAGGCTCTAGTGTGGTGCACCGGCCTCCAGTGTGGTGTATGGGGCTTCAGTGGTACGTCTGAGGTTCCAGCATGGCGTACAACTCTCCAGTGTGGTGCAAGGGGTTCTAGTGCGGTGTATGAGGTTCCAGTCTGGGCTACGAGGCTACAGTGTGGTGTACAAGTCTCCAGTATGGTGCATGTCGTTACATGTGGTTTTCGGAGCTCTAGTGTGATTTACGAAGCTCCAATATGGTGTGCTGGGTTCCAGTAAGGTATACAATGTTCCAGTGTAGTGCACGAGGCTCCAGTGTGGTATACGAGACTCCAATGTGGTGCAAGAGGCTCCAATGTGGTGTACAAGGCTTCATTGTGGTGTACGTGACTCCATTATGGTGTTCGATACTCCAATGTGGTGTATGAGACTCCAGTGTGGTGCACAAGGCTCCAGTGTGGTGCACGAGGCTTCTGCAGGTGCAACAGGAACCTTTGAAATTTATTCTGGCGACAGACGGATCCTCAGTAATAGATCGCTGCTGCCGGGGGTTGACCGGCTCGCCCTTGTACTGTGAACACAACACAAAATTCATGAGAAGATTCCCGAATATATATATATAAATGCATATATAAATGCATATATATATATATATATAT
>JAYMFT010265955.1:0-10698 GCA_038088735.1 Panulirus argus
TATATATATATATATATATATATATATATATATAGAGAGAGAGAGAGAGAGAGAGAGAGAGAGAGAGAGAGAGGAATTCTGTATAACACTGCGTGTCCTCTGCGTGTCCAGGACGCCATCTGGTGAGATTCCATATATCCATCACCCCTGGACTCACTCATTCAGTTAATACATAAAATCATACTTTATCTTTCATAGCTGACGATAAACACAAAATCTGGGTATAAATAAACCTATTATTCCAAAACAGCAGCCCATTTTCTGTACGATGGAGAATTTCTCTTACATTATCAGCCCAGGTAATATAATTCATTTTTCAAATCTTGCTTCAATATCACAAGTCAACTAGTGGACTTTTTTAGTCCTTCTTGTCTGTACAGGTGGAGCAGTGAGGACCCCCAGCAACAGGTCTGTCTCTAAACCAAACAAAAGTCTCAGTGATGGACACTCCTAGACCTCAGCTCACGTCTACCATAAAATTTACAAGAAAAACACTAACTGGTTATTGTTTCGTAGAGGGTTTAGTTTAGGTTAGGTTATTAAGTTAGGGAAGTTACTTCTGTTAGGCTTGGCTACTAGGGTTAGGTTACGTTACGTTACCTGAGTTAGGTTACTTAGGTTAGGTACGTTACTTGGGTTAGGTCAGGTCACGTTACTTTCGTCTTTTTTTTTTTTTTTTACGTACTGGTGCTGTGTGAAACGCCCGGTAAAATATCTACTCACTAAAAAAAAGAACTAATTTACCAGCCATAAATATCCTTCACCATCCACTATGACTATTCATTATTCACACACCATCCAGTCCAGAACAGTCATTAGTAACCCACACTCATGTACACAAGGTAACTGCACACAACGGCCGAAGTTCATACAAAATCCAATTTCGGGCGTACATCTAGCTCACGACCGTCACACCACACGGTATAGCCCACACCATACCTCGCTCAGGACCGTCACTACACACGGTTTAATCCACGTCTTCAAAAGTCGCAATAAATAAACAAAAGCATCTCTGTCGGAGAATGTGCAAGAGGCCAATGCTGCCCGCCTTTGTCTCGCTCGATTGGTATTCATGAAAAAGTCTTACAGTCACTTATAAATGTTGATTCTCAATAACGATGAAGTGGATCTCCAAGTTTAATCCGTCAAAGTTTCCTCTGAACGACTTCTGAAATGTCTTTGCGCATTACTGTTATTTACTAAAAGGAAAAAAAGACAACTTACAATGCACTACCCATTACGGGTACCCATTAGAAATTAGACAACTCACAACAGGGAAAGACGTGAATTATGTGGGCAAGATTTGGTGTGAGGAGGGTCGCTGGAGTTAGAAATGACAGGGTAAGAGAGAGGTGTGATAATAAGAAGAATGTGGTTGAGAGATATGAAGGGGATGTACTGAAATGATTTAGTCATATGAAAAGAATGAGTGAGGGGAGGTTGACAAAGAAAATACATGCATACTCATATTTGTCATAAGTGAGGAGACAAGAAGAATGGGTAGACCGTGTATGTGATGGGAAGATTGAGGGAAAAAAGATTTTGAGTGCTCGGGGCCCGAACATGCGAGGGGAAGGGAGTGTAGGTCGTGCATGGTATATAGTGAAGTGAAGCGATAAGACATACATGGCGCGACGTGCTGACAATCGACTGAACAAGGGCATACGAAACAGCTGGGGAAAACCACGAAAAGGTCTCTGGTTGTGAAAAAGGGGCTGTGATTTCGGTGCATTACACATTAAAAGGTAAAATGTCCAATTCATTCTAACACACCCTCTTCACCTCCCTTAACTATACTTTTCTTATCACCACACCTCTCTCTTACCCTATAATTTCTTTCTCGATCAACCCTCCTCACATCACATATAGTCTTCAAACATTTCATTTCCACACATTCATCCTCTTCCGTACTTTCAGTGACATCTAGAGTCCACGCCTTGCATTCATACAACTCCGTCGGGATACTGTAACCTCTCCACACACTCCTCAGTGCGTTTAGCATCTTCGCCCCATTGCCCACCGTCTGGCTGACTTCAGCTTTCATAGTTCCATACGCTGTCATGTCCACTCCTAGGAATCTAAAACACCCTACTTCCACAAGCTTCTCTCTATTCAAACTCACACTCATACTAACCTGTCTCTTTCCACTGCTAAGCCTCTTTATTCACATCTCTTCTTAACTTTCTCCTTTATCACACTTCCTAACTCAGACACCAGCATCTGCAGTGTCTCATTCGATTCTGCCACCGGTATATATATATATATATATATATATATATATATATATATATATATATACTCCGTTTTCTTGAAATAGTATTGAACACGTACGAATGCTGTCTTGAAGTGTCACTATCCAGGTTCATCTCAACCAATTATTTTAACAGTTGGCGTTATCTATGGAATAGCAAGACATTCTTAAACATAATTAATGACAAACTGAAGTGTTACAACAGTCGGAGGACAACATAGGACGATTGAGTATAACTATAATGAGCCGGGGCTCACTGGCCCTAGCAGCAAGCGGACATATGTGTCTCTGACCGCCTACATCTCGCTTGGCCGACCTTCTAGGCACTTCCTTACCACTTGATTTTTTCGCCATTGCCCTCTATCGTCATGCTAACGTCTCGTGCTTCTTTTTATTTAGTGCATCCACGACAGTGTGGGGCACACTAACTCCAGTCTTTTTCATGCTGCCTTAGGACTATGATAGGAGCATCTGTGCTACAAAAGGTTCACGTCACTTCCACGATGGAAGTCAACAGGTTTGAGAGCGAAAGTGCAATTCAAAGTCGAAGCAAACTTTGACAAATGGGCAAAGCCAAAATTGGAAGATATCACGATTAACTTGAGTTCCTCGCAGCAGGGAACATACTCCCCGTGGACACTATAGACAACTACGGGGGAGCATGTCTGTATTCTAATAATGTCAAGTCATATGATTCAATATTCAATAATAACAAAGTCACCCAAGCGCTGGGTAGAGAAAGATTTACCATTCAATATCCTCCAGACGTCTACTGTCGTACATCCATCATACTGAAGAACATCAGACCAGTCAAGACAGTGACCTGGGACACAAAAGAGATGACAAATAAAATGAAAAAAGACCCGGGCAAAAGTCTCCAGTGTATTTAAATTCCTGAGATCAAACACAAAAAATGCAGTTTGGCTCGGTGGATAGAGCTAATCAAGCCTGCCTGGATGGACTGAAACTATGCCACCGAATTGAACCGGAGCGATTCATCTCCCGGTTCCCTGGCTGTAAGCATAATGCAAATGATACACACACAGTACAGAGGGATGTGACAAACCTTGTGATCATCACAAGATATGCTCACTATGCTCTGAAAAGATCCACACATGGAGGGAATGCCGAGCATGCCACCAAAAATGCCGGCATTGAAAAAAAAAGTTTACTCAGCCACAGCCATGAAATGTGGTGTCAGGAAAAAGGCAATAAAAGCAAAGCGTGAACAATTGAACCGAAATAATACCCGACCAACCTTTCTCATGTGAGAAATCGACCTAAAAACAAAAGCAAGCAGAAATGATTTTCACTTATTACATCTTACTTCGAAAAACAATTCCACATAACGTGCAACACTGGACAAACAGGCGCTTTGACACTATAAACGCATATATGATGGAAAAATCAGACGTTGTTCTGATAAACCGCCGTGGTGTCTCAAACCACACACCAATTACGATCCTGGAATATCTAACCTACCAAATAAGCCACAACGCGGGTTGGCCGACGGGAAAGGTCAACACCACAGAATCAAAGATGATGTCCAGTTCTATGACACATGATCTATAATGATATCATAGGACCCGGTTCATCATCCTACAACCTATATCCCCACACCCCTACACACACAAGGCGAGGATGTCCTATATGTTACCAGATTACTACAACATCCTTGTGATACAAAAACCAACGTATTTCATTGTTGATTTTATCGCTCGTCAAACAAACCTTGGACACCCTACCACAAACACCACAGGCGGTAATATAGTAAAACTAATAAAACATTTTGATACTTAACATCAGAGGCCAAACATCCCAACCTATAATCATAGGTCACTCAGACCTGACCACACCAGATATAACGCTTGAAAATGGTAAAACCTCCAGCGCTTCCCACGGTAGTCATTATATCAACCGCTTCAGTCCTCATTCCCGGTACACAACGGCTGGCTACCCATAAGGCCAAATGGAACCTATTTTATGAAACAATTAACAAAAATCTCCCCAATGTCGGCCTTGAAACAGACAAGGCTCTAGACAGGTGGTATGAACCATCGAAAAAGCGCAGTCAATCGCAATCCCCATCAACAGATACAAGACGTTATCATACCTCCGCCCACATATGCTCTCTACCAGCAATGTAAAGACCTCCAGCAGACCTAAGTGGATAAAGCAAGAGAACAACATAACCTGCACTGGGAAAATACGATCAACTGCCAAGCGCAGAAAGATATTGACCCAAAAACATTCTGGCAAGAAGTCAGACGCTTACAGGGGAATCCCAGAATCCATTTGATAGGCAAGAGTAACAAAACTGATGATAGTGAAGGTATGGCAACAGAATTCGAACACGTGGAAAACAGTGTTCCAGATTACGCCTGAAGAAAACGGAAACTATTACCAAGATTATGACTCGAAGCAGAGAAAGAACCATCCCACATCAGACCTCAGAATTAATCCCGACTTTCTCCTAACATCTAACTCTCAATGGCAGTTGACTTGCTGGAACTTCGTGCAGCCATACAGAAGGCCAAGAACTCAACCCCGGGAAAAGGTTGAAGAGACAAGAGGCAAATCAACATGCTACCTCCAAAAGGACTTCAGTTCTTTCTCAATATTTACAGTGCTATGCTAAGCATATGATACTTTCCTCGCAGGTTGAAAGAGGCTAGAGCAACACTGATATCAAAACCAGGCATGCCAGAAACAGACACGAAGAACTACCGCCCCATATCTCTCCTAGAAGTCCCAGGACACCTTGAAAACAACAACCTTCATAACCCTAGTCTCTATACTTTCGGGGGGACAAATGCACCGCCTCAGCAATTGCGACTGAGGCAGAAAAATCGCTATATCCAGAGGACAAGGAATAAATCATATTGATATACAGAGAAACATAAGCAAAGCCTTTGACGAAGTGAGGTTACACGGCCTTCAATACAAACTACTACAACGAGGCATACTAGAGATCACGGAAAGGCTGTTGTGTCTCTCTAAACCAACGCACCGCAGAAATCATCAAATCTGCTACGTCACCCAAATTTCCTCTACTAAGCAGGGTACCCCAGGGCAGCGCCCTATCATCAACACTGTATATACTCGTAACTTACACAGCTGACATTCCCCTACAAGTTGGTGCCATGAGCATGGACATCTGTGCCGACGACACCATTCAAATAGTAGTCTCGAACAACTCACTTCCAGAACATACCTGTTTAATACAGACTAAAAAAGATCGAAAAGGACTGGAAGATAAAAAAAAAAAAAATCTTTAGTGGCGCTAAGAAGGCTAAAACCTAACTATATGATCTTAGAAGGCAACAAGTCAGCGCACAAGAAGCTGCATAATCCTGGGTCACACACTAACACCAAGGTTTGTGAAGATGGATCACATCAACACGACTAGTCTGTACACATTCTGGCACCTTCAACAGATCTAAAAATTACACCAAGTCAAGGGATACCTGGCCTAGCTTACTCACCAATACCAATGTTCCTGGCCTCCAAACGACGCATGCTGAAGTTACAGAGGATACAGAATAAGGCTTTACGATTCATCACAAATGAAAAATTCCACGACAATTAAAACACCGTAGTACAGCAAGAACCACTTAAGACTAAACCAGTCGATACATATGTAAGAGTAGCAGCCCAAAAAATTATAGCAGGATCTGACGACAACGACGACGCAAACTACAGACAAGTCCAACATCTCACAACAGTACAAACAAGGAACACCACTGGTCCACACGTAGCCTAAAAGCACTTCAGGAGGCACCAGTCACCCCTCGATATACACAGTGAACACAATAACAAAAGATACAACAAACACATACACCCCCCCCAAGTCTGTCGGGGGTATATAAACATGGCACCAAGAACACGCTTCCAGAAAATCAGCCACAGGCAACAAAACACTTACACTACACATCTGGGCACGCTTTAGTCTTCGTCGTGCACTTCAAACTATCCCTTCCCCTGTCCCACCTCTTCTTCCTCTCCTCTAAACACCCTTTTATAAGAGAGAGAGAGAGAGAGAGAGAGAGAGAGAGAGAGAGAGAGAGAGAGAGAGAGAGAGAGAGACGGGGAACACAAGCCATGAGAATGAGAACAAGCGTCAGCGAGGTCGAAGAGGGAAGGAGAACAAGCAAACGTGAGCTACAGGTCCCTGCGCCAGACACACGGTGGGTACCCCAGCTTGGTACACTCACCCAGGACAACAATGGCCCCCTGGAGTACCAGGAATCAGGAGTCTGAGGGAGGCACTACCCCTCACCCCACCAGACGAGGGCCAAAATCTGATTCCCAGTGCCACAACTCGATTCTGAATTTAAAAACGTGGTCCCGTGCGCAACAAATAAGTTTCCTCCACTCCAAGTTTTAAACTGGGATTTCCAAGTCAACTTGCCCATCCAGACTCCCCGAGTTGAGTGGACGACGCGCCATTTTCTTTGAGTGAGAAAACGACAGGATTCCTTTTTTTTTTCTGGAGGGAGACTAAAATGCTATCATGTTTTAGAAAAGGAAAAACAACACTTCAGACAAAGGTGGTACACATATGAACTTGTGCAGGATAAAAGACGAACTGAAACGTGATTTTGCTGAAAGTTTTTGGACAGTTATAATTCTGAGGTGAAAATATGAATGATCTGTACACACAGACACACACACACACACAAAAAAAAAAAAAAAATAGTCCTGTTCCAACCACTATTATCATTAGCATTAACAATGACATCATTTTTAATATCAATATTATGATTATAACTATTATCATAATCATCATCATTAATGTTATTATTTTTCATATTTATTCGCTGTTTTCTTTGTCAGCAAGGTAGCATCGTGAGCAGACGAAAAATGTTCTCATCTGCTCACATCCATTCTTTAGCTGTCATGCGTAATGAACAGACACCACAGCTCCCTATCCGCGACCAGGCCCAACAGGCCTCTCCGTGGTTTCCCCATTGCTGCTTCACATGTCCTAGTTCAATCCACTGTCTGCACGTCGCCCCCTGTATACGACATCGCTCCAATTCGCTCTATCCCGTGCACGCCTTTCAACCTCTTGCATGTTTAGGTCCTAAGCACTCAAATCCTTTTTCAGTCCATTCTACCATTTCCTAGTTGGTCTCCCCTTTCTCCATGTTCCCTCCACTTCTGACACATATATCCTCTTTGTCAACTTCTCGCTCATTCTCTCTAAATGTCCAGACCATTTCAGCACACCCTCTTCGGCTCTCTCAGCCACACTCTTCTTATTACTACACTTCTCTCTTACCTTTTCATTACTTATTCGATCAAACCACAAACCTCGATCAAAGGCAAGGGGAACAAAGGTGAATGTTCGAACTAGGGAGATAAAAGTGTGTAGAAAGTACCTGTTAATTTGTATAGGAGAGTGGTGGGCGAGAGGTAGAGGGCATGTAAAGATCATCATTATTGGGAGGAACAGTATGGCTTCAGGAATGGTAGAGAATGTGTGGATTAAGTGTTTGCTTTAAAGAATATGTGTGAGAAATAGAAGGATTTGAATATGGCATTTATGGATTTGGAGAAAGCATTTAATAGGACTGATAAAGATGCCTTGTTGAAGGTCTTGTGAATACATAGTGTGGGAGGAAAGCTTCCAGAAAAGAATGAGAAGTTTTTATCAAGAGTGCAAGGCGTGTGCGAGTAGGTAGAGAGGAGGGTGAGTGGTTCCACGTAAAAGCGGGTCTGCGGCAAGTGTGTTTGATGTCATCATGGCTGTTTAATTTGTGAATGAATGGGGTGGTGAGGGTGAAGGGCAGGGTCGGGCGTGTGTGTGTGTGTGTGTGCAGGGCAGGGCAGGGTTGGGGCCTAAGTAGGTTAAGGGTAGTGTCCTGGTTTGAGTGAAGGGCAAGGTCGTGGTCTGTGTGTGTGTTGGGCAGGGTCGGAGCGTGTGCAGGGCAGCTTCAGGTCGTGTGTGTAGGCCATGGTCTGGGCCTGTGAGTGTGTGTAGTGCAGGATTGGTGCGTGTGTGTAGGACACGGTAAGGGCCTGTGTGCAGAAAGGTCGTGGCCTGTATGTAGGACAGGGTTGGAGCCTATATGTGTTTCAGGCACAATCGAGGCCTTTATGTAGGGCAGGGTCGGGGCCTGTGTATGTTCACGACAGGGTTTGGGCTTGTATGTACAGTAAGGTCTCGGGTCTGTGTGCCAAGGTCCAGTGAGAGGAGAATTATATCCGATAAAGGGGAGTCCACAGGCCTTAGCTAGGGAGACGTATGAGGGCCGACTCAGGGCGCCACACACCCTTGTTCTCACAAAATGTGTTATTTCCGCTGCAGCCCGCGGTCGTGTTCTGACAGTCGCCCTACTTTGGGACACAGTGGTGTTCTGAGGATCGTACTACCCTGGCACACTATATGTTCTTTCAGGTTGTGTACTGTGAGTCATTCTGTCACCAACACCAACTTATGTCCACTGTATTCTTTCCAAGTCACACACACACACACACACACACACACACACAGGGGTAGCACACATGCATACACAAACGTAACACACAACATACAAGCACCAGAACGTAAATACGCAGGGACAACCCATGTTTTTAAGAAAGCGATAAAAGAACCCCTGCGCAAAAGGACCAACAAGACTGGTAACATAGTAAGGACATACAGGGGTGTTCTATACACCTATCACTATATTGCGCATTTTCTTTATAGTTTCTCATACCTTTTTCTTATAATTTTCACGGTGTTTAAGCACGTAGACGTTTCGTCTGGCTTCGGTCTCCAAGCTTCTATATGTACGCTTTTCGTTCATGTTGCTCTCTACATGTACATGGTGGTGCTTACGAGAACGGAGTGGTTGAGTGGTGCTTCACGAGGACAGAGTGGTAGAATGGTGCTTAACGAGGACGTAGTGGCAGAGTGGTACTTAACGAGGATAGAGCGATACTGAGTGGTAAAGAAGTGCTTAACGTGGACGAGGTGGTACTTAACTATTAAGAGAGTGGTAGACTTGTGCTTAACCTGTACAGAGAGGTAGAGTGGGTGAGGGGGTGATGGAGGAGGAGAGCTGCCCGGACTGTGAGAGCCATGCAGGCAGGCCGGCCGGCCAGCAAGGCAACCACCTCAGCCGCTTCGATAGCGCTAGCAGCTTCAAGCGCCCCCACCTCCCTTCCCCCCTCGAGATGATGAATTGTTGAGTACTCCTCCCCGATGCGCTGAGGGGCCGGGCAAGGCCTCACATCCTCCCTCCGACACACACACACACACACACCATCAGTACCCGCTCGATACTCAACACTGGCAGGCAAGGACAAATGTAATAGATTCCATTTAACATCCAAGTCTTGGAGGAACACCAACGCTGCGATCCTGAAGGAGGGACAAGAGTGTGAGCACCTGAGGGAGGTGCTCAGGTGATGTGGGCATTACCCCTACGACACGCCCGCCAGGAACCACCAGTCTCGCGAGTACCATGACGTCCGAGGAACCGCTAGTCTCGAGAATCATATGACGTCCAAGGAACCACCAGCCTCGAGAGTCATAAGACGTCCAAATTTATCGTTCTTGAAAGACATTCACCATCTCCTTCACCTGCTCCATTAAGACCACACCACTAACTGGTGTGTGACTGTCCAAAAGACGGAGCCGGACGACCGTTGAGATAAACTGGTTGACGGGGTGTGTCAGTTACCATAAGACTTCACCTGTCTACAGTACTGTAAATGTATGGTTTTAATAGGCTAGTATTGAGCTTTCCCGAGGTGGGCTGTTCACTCAAGAAGTTCGGACGCCGTTGATGAGGAGGGGCCAGTAGCCCCTCACACCACTAGACAGAAGCCTCCAGTACAACGACCCAGTAACCCCCTGTACGACAACCTAGCAGCCCTCAGTACGACGACCCAGCAGCCCCCTGTACAACAAGAAAGGAACCCCCTATGCGACGAGCCAGTAGCCGCCTGTGCGACGGCCTAGTAGCCCACTGTATGACATGACAGTACTCCCCTTCACGACTAGCCAGCACCCCATCCCCCAAAATGACGGGTATTTAGACCAGCCCTGTGTGGCATACCAGTAGCCCCCTATATAACGAGCCAGTAGCCTCGTGCACGACAAGTAAATAGTCCCTTGTACAACACGAGGTTGTACAAAATTACTAGTACTTAAAGACAAGATGGATATGACAATGCTGTACTTCTCCTACTAGTTAATAACAGACAACATGAGAAAGACAAGATCGTATAAGGAGACGCAACGGGAAATCCTGAGTCTGCAATCAGCATGCAACGGCTTCCGTTGCAGGAGTGTCACTCAATACCCTCAGGGCAGACCCCTCAAGGAAACTTTTTTTTTTTTTATGTTGAAGGCTCCAGTCACGGACAAAAGTCCATATCAAGGCCGGGCCCTAATTGAAATATACAGAGAGTTGAGAAATTGGGAAAAACAGACAGGGAAAGTATTTACAAAT
>JAYMFT010265966.1:0-10697 GCA_038088735.1 Panulirus argus
GAAAGTCCAACATTGGAAACGAATAGACGAAACAGAAAAGCCGGTATATATTTTTGCTGTTAGCCACGAGGAGAGTGAAACACTCTAAGTTCCCAAGTGTACTTGGGAACTTATCGCGTTTCACTTTCCTCGCGGTTATCAGCAAATACTAGATCACGCGCACCACTGTGACCTCTTACAATATATATATATATATATATATATATATATATATATATATATATATATATATATACTGGGGTCGACGTGTTGTCAATGGACCTAACCATAGCATGTGAAGCCCGGAACAGACGAAGAAAGGCCTCATCCGTTCACATCTACTCTGTCGATGTCATGTGAAATGCACCGTACCCACAGCCATCTATCCACAACCAGGCTTCATAGACCTTTCCATGGTTTACTCCGGGCTTCACATGCTATGGTTAGGTTCATTGACAGCACGTCTACCCCAGTATACCACATCGTTTCAATTCACTGTATCCCGTGCGCGCCTGTCACTCTCCGGCGTGTTCAGGCCCCGATCGCTCAAAATCTTTTTCACTCCATCCTTCCACCTCCAATTTGGTTTCCTTGTTCCCTCTGTTCCTTCCACTTCTGGCACATAAATATCCATTGTCAGTTCCTGACTCATTCTCTTCCTATGTCCGAACCATTTCAGCACACCCTCTTCTGCTCTCTCAACCAGATTTTTTATTACCACACATCCCTCTTACCCTTTCATTACTTACTCGATCAAACCACCACACTCCACATATTGTCCCCAAACATTTCATTTCTAACACATCCTCCCTCCTCTGCACAGCCTTATCTATAGCCGATGCCTCGCACAAATGTAAAATTGTTTTATCTGTAATTAGAATCCATTTAAGATTAGTAAAATTTTGTACTTTTTTTTTGTTTCCTTTAAGTATACAATCAGTCTAAAAACTACAATCTTCTACCAATACACGTTCGAGCGTAAGGTAAGGAGGGGCTAAAATTTTCATTTAGATGCTGATTGTGACGCGCTTTTTTTAGTAGTATACGGTCTAGCGAATGGCGTCACAATAATTACTGTCTTGTGAATGAAGCAGAATCAAATTATAAAGACTTCATGTGAACAGTCTTTGTCTATATGGGTTTACCAAACGCTTTAGGTATGAGGCAGGAGCTGTGGGAGTGTGTGATAGAGCGTAAGAAAGTAAATTCTAGATTGATGTGGGTAAAACTGAAGGTGGATGGCGAGAAATGGGTCATTATTGGTGCTTATGCACCTGGCCATTAGAAAAAGGATTATGAGCGGTAAGTGTTTTGAGAGCAGCTGGGTGAGTGTGTTAGTGATGGCTGATTTGAATGCGAAGGTAAGTAATGTGGAAGTTGAAGGTATAATAAGGGCGCATGGGGTATTCAGTGTTAGGAAATGGTGAAGAACTTGTAGAGTTGCGTGCTGAAAAAGGACTGGTTATTGGGAATACCTGATTTATAGTTGTTACCTGGCTACGCCTACAAGTAGTTACACCGAGAAAATCACCTTCGGCGAGGCGAACGAAAAGGACCACAAATTCGTCGATGAATTCTTTAAAAAGCATCCCATTTTTTCTTACTCCAGGTTGGAGCGTGACCTTAAATGTATGAAGTCTTACCACAAGGTTCATACGCGAATTTGAGTTCCAAATGAGCGGACTATCATATGAGCACTCACCGGCCTTTCCGTGATGTACACTCAGTCTCTGGCAAACTATGATACGACCAAACATATCAGTGATGCAGCCTCAGTCACCTGCGTGTCTCAGAATCTGACGTGCTGGTTAGCAACGTTTCATCATTATTCCAGCCCGGACCTGCCTAACTTTGAGTCCTGGGCGCGGTTGTCAGCAGCTTATCCTTCCCTTGGAGCTGGTCGATCAGTAAGTACCTGGCTTAGGTCAGCATGTGATTACTATGTGTGTGTTATGGGGAGGGAGGTCACCGTGACCAAAATACGCAGTGCTTTTATTCAAACTTCGTGATAATAGCAAGTTCATCAAAGTTGGATAGCTTTGCAAGACAAATTTTCATATCGGTATTTAAATACTATCGCGTAACGATTATCCAATAAACGTTGTGCTACTGTGTTATCATGACAACAGTGTTTGTCATTTTATACTGTGATTACTATTTGTGTGTTGCAGGAAGAGAATTTTACACATAGTGTTTTCCTGTCTCTTAATCTTGTATATATGGACCATGTCTTTACTAGTGTGCACACACATACCCCAGCCGAAGTCAGGTACCAATTTATCGACCAGCCTCGAGGGGAGGATGGGCATCTGCGTAGGGTGAGGGCGGACTGCCGTGCCCAGGATTTGAACCCCATGCAGGCCCGTGCTGACTCTTGGTCAGTAACGCTATCTGATTCACTTAGCAATATGTGTGCTGGTTTACCAGTGGTGGCTTCCCAACACAGCCCTAATTTCGCTTTATATGTTTACTTTTGGATAAGTTCATTGGGTGGATCCTTCAAGCTCCTCCTCAACTTCGGAAGAGCAGGAGAGATCGTCCTCCTCCCAGAGTTGGAGGAGAGCTTCCCTAGAAGTCCTGCGGGTAGATGAAATCATCAGCCGTGATCACCATTCATGATAAAGTCCATAGCGACAGACATCGGCTTGATGCTGATGTCCAGAAACGAGAATCAAAGGTGAGGCGGACTCACCACAGAATTACAGATTAAGGTTTAAGTAGTTGTATTTCCAGGCAAAAATTCCCTGTAAACAAGTATACGTTAAATCTAAAGATGAGATCTATACAAATATCGTGTGTTTCAAATTTCGTGGAAGATACAGCAGTATCATTCAGCTACCAGTTAAGAGCCGTGCAACCACCCATCGCACCCGTTTGCATGAAAACTAGGTCGAACGTCGGTTACCATTATCGGTGATTATTAATGATATTTTAATTTTATTCATTTAGTCAATTTGTAATACATTATACAAATTGAAACCCTTTGTGGATCCAGAGCCATGTTATAATACACAAGGTAAAAGAAAATAATAATGTAAAAGTGCAGTAGCTAAAAGTTTACATAGACATTAAAAGACAACAGATTTGGCTCAGCGTCATTATCATACACACGCCAACATCAATACTGTCACAAACAATGAACAATTATCTTTTTGAGTTTACATGATTGTAGAATTTAATACTTCTTGGTACAAATGAATTCGTATATCTGCAAGTTTTTTTGCACTGGTAAACACAGTCTTTTGCCTGATCTTAAAAACATTGTTATTATTCAGAGGATGGTGAGAATCACTCATAATTGTATCAGTTAAATCTAAAACATATTTTCAGTATAATACATCAAATACAGTTACATTAGCACCTAATTTACTAGCTATTTTTACAATTTTCGTAAGTTTATTCTTGTTTTTTACACTTAAACATCCATACTATGATGATATACAAAAACAGTGTTGACTCTACGAATGATTTAAAGAACAGAAAAAATAGTCCTATCAATTTTAAGGTTTTTTAAACACTTAAAAATGAATTCTTTGCATACATTTTTCATAAACCTTTTTAGTGTTAACATCACTATATAGACTACCATCAATAATTAAGCCCAATTATTTATAATAGTGCACATTATCTATCTGCACTCCTTTGATTTTAAGTTGTTTAGTGCACTCTTCCTTCTTGCAAAAGTCAATCACCATTTCTTTGGTCTTTTTGATATTTAGGTTCAAGTAATTTTCATCACACCACTGAACAAAGTCATTAACTTGAGCCCGATATTCACGTTCATATTTGTCCCTTATTTTTCCAATAATCACTGTGTCATCAGCGTATTTGATAACAGAACAGGTTCCGTAGTTACTAGTGCAATTATTTGCATATAAAGTAAATAATAAAGGCGATAAAACACAGCCCTGTAGAGCACCAGTGTCTCTAAATGTGGTATGAGATTTAACATATCTAACTTTTACAAACTGTGGTCTATTTGTTAGGTAACTATGTATCCAAGAAATGTGGTTGCTATTAACTTTCAAAAAATGTAATCTACAGCAGGCCGCCAATTAATCGAGCTTGTATGGAAGCGATCTCACATTGCCGAACAACACAGAGGTGAGGGGAGGTCTGGCACCACGTCTTCTGACTCGGACCCGAACACCATCTCGTCTGACATGTGTACTTGTACGTCTGCACTGGGAAGTTTTGTTTCTAGTAGGTCGAGCTCCTTCTGCTGTTGTACTGTTTAGCCATCCCACACTTTTCAATAAATGCTCACTGGGTTGGGCAGCAGAAGTTTGCTGAGCTAGCAGAGCCTCGTAGCCATATTTGTTTACATTCATACTGAACACGGTCCCGAACCAATATTACGGCAATTTCAAGCCACAGCAGCGAAAGTTTCAGCCAGAACATCGTGTACTGATTCCTGAACTGCTTATGTCATTCTGCACAACTTTCATAGTAAGTTACACCTCGTAAGTAATTAAAAAAAAAAAAAAAATCCAGATCCGTGGCTGCCAACTAAGCACGCCACTATTGTCAAATTTCCTTTTATGAGACTATGCAACCTACATCCCACTGCTGAAAACTGCAGACATAAATAACTCCTGAAAAAATTCTATCAAATTTGGAAATGCTACTTTTCGTGATGGTTTTGAACAAGTATAGAAAGTGCAGCAAATTACAGATTTGAATAGACGCTGTTTCACCTGTGCGCGAAAGACCTCCCAGGACCTGCAACTCAGATATCAAGTAGGATACACCAGTGCTGAGATGAGTTGCAATGATGCACTCGACTATTAGTATTAGCTCACGCGCCTCCAAGGTGAATACTTAATGGCGGTCGTATCCTTTCTTAATCAATATTCAGAGTCGAAGTTGACATTAAACACCGTACCACAAAAGAGGTTGGTAAAAAAAAAAAAAGTCGGATTTTCAAGCAGGCATAAAGATATGACTTCTTCAATGGAGACAAAATTATCTTGGACAAGGGAAGAGAGGAAGCATTTTGGGGAAGGTTAGTAATGGCGTGCCGCAGGGTTCGAAGGTGGAATTGTTGCTCTTCGTTATCCGTATCAACGAACAGCTGGAAGAATTGGACTCATATCTGAATATGTTTGCTGATAATGCGAAGGTCGTAAAAGACGTAAAGAAAGACGAGGGTTGCATCACCTTACAAAGAAACTCAAACAAGCTCCAAAATTGATCTAATACATTTTTGATGGCATTAAACCCAAAGAAATACAAAGCAATGAGGATGGGGCGCAGCGAGAAAAGGCCTCCATGTGAGCATGATTTGGTTGGAAATTAGCTCCTAAATGTTTTAGCGAAAAGGACCAAGAATTCGACACTGTACAGTATTTTACCTGTTGCCTGAGCTCCACCTCGGGGGAAATGCACAGGAAACAGTCCACAAGTAAATATAAAAACTGCGCTGCTAGATGAGAAAAGGAAATGTTCAGCAAGCTATTTGCAACGTATACTAAACCAAAAGGAGACTATGCTTTCAAGTTTGGTCTGAAAGAAAAATATATTAAAGTGAGGGGATAAAGGCCATATATTTGCCTTCTATATGGGAAAGATCAGGAAAGGGACACGAGCACAACCTTCAGATTTCTAACCCACTTTGATGTCGACTGTGAACATTCTTCAAAAGATAAAAAGACAGACCAACCAGAGGCCTTATCAAGAAATTAAGCAGTGAACATTCTTCAAAAGATAAAAAGATAGACCAACCAGAGGCCTTATCAAGAAACTAAGCAACAGACTTGTTAAATGAGATATAAAGTACTTTTAAAGTATGAACAGTGCATGAATGTAATTAGTAAAGTATTTGATATTGTGAAAGCTGACTGTGTACAAAAGCTTAAGAAGTTATTTTACAGTACAGAAAGTTTAAGCTAAGGAGTCCCTCGGGCTGGGAACCCCTCCCCATACTGTACGTCCCTCGGTCTTGGAACTCCTCCCCATTTCTTACGTCCCTTGGACTTGGAATCCCTCGCCATACTGTAAGTCCCTCGGGCTTGGAACCCCTCCCCATCTTTCATGTCCTTCAGGCTTGGAACCCCTCCCCATCTTTCATGTCCTTCAGGCTTGGAACCCCTCCCCATACTTTACGTCCCTCGGGCTTGGACCCCCCCCCCCATACTCTACGTCCCTCGGGCTTGGAAACCCTCCCCATACTTTAAGTCCCTCGGGCTTGGATCCCATCGCCATACTGTACGTCCCTCGGGCTTGGATCCCATCGCCATACTGTACGTCCCTCGGGCTTGGAACCCCTCCCCATTTCTTACGTCCCTTGGACTTGGAACCCCTCCCCTTACTTTACGTCCCTCAGGCTTGGAACCCCTCCCCATTCTTTACGTCCCTCAAGCTTGGAATCCCTCCCCATACTTTACGTCCCTCGGGCTTGGAACCCCTCCCCACACTGTACGAACTGACAATTCCGAGGGTGTGGTATCGGTCCGGTCACTCTCCACTGGACCTAGTGTACCTTGTGGTGGTCAGTATTTTTTGCTTGTCTCAAAGCCATAACCATCGCCATAATTTCATATCGGTCAGTTACTTTCAGAATGCTTGAGAGCCGTGTAAAAATATTGTTTCCAAATGATATCAACGTGTACTCGAAAGGCTACTGAATACATAATTACTGTGTTCCGTTGGCATCTCGAAACAGGAAAAAAAAAAAAGGACTTCCGCGCAGACATTTCGTATCCATTACACTGCCTCCAGCAAGCTGCCTCTGAGACTCCTTTAGCATCCTCATCCTCCCACAATATTTCTCCATGCTGTCACTCCCGCCACGTCCCCTGCATACAGGCTTCTTCACTCTGTACTTCCGCATCACCCTTGGTCTCCCATCCTCTTTACCCATCTCGTCGTTTCACCTTTCAGCACCATCCTTCTACACCCATACTATAATCCAGCCTCTTTATATTCAACCATTCCATATTCCATGTATTGCTTCACATGTTTCTCCTAGTTCAGATCGAAGACGTTCATGGCTACTCTTATTTACTCTCCCTGTCACTTTGCCACTGCACATTCTGAACTTACAGTGAAGGACATACCTTCCAGCAACCTTCGCCACTATTGAAAAATCACTGCTCTTGTCCTATAACCTTTGTCAGGGCACCAACACTTTGCCTGTCTTCACAACTCTAATTCTTTTTCTCTCTCTCTCTTCTTCTCGCTTCTTGTTTCACCTCAACATCCCGTCTCAGCAATTAATATATATACATACCACAAGAATGTACAATGTCTCCTGATTTTTGAACAGTTTCACCATGGAATGTAACGTTACAGGGGAAAAAATCGAAACTTACATGTATTCATATCTGAAAACATACGTTGAAAGAACATTTTTTTTTGTCATATTTTATTATTTCAGATTTCGATAGTCATAAGGTGGAAAGGAAAGCAGAAGTACAGTAGTCTGATCTAATACACATTGCAAGTGATCACTAATTCCTCAAATGCCAGGCTAATAGTAGGGAACATTACAGTTCAAAGTCTGGCTGGGATTTGCGAAGCATTCTGTAGATAGAGTAGAAGTGGACGTCAGCATAAAATTGAAGTGAGTCCAATATGGGATCTAACATCTTTCCGCACTTGTTGTCGGGTATCAGTGCTATCTCTTTCTCCATTCCCATCGCCAGAACCTGTCAAAGAGTTTCAGATCACGTCAGGTCATGTCGAAGAAAAACACCTGAAGACGAGTTTTCCTTTCTTGATGTCTAGTGATAACAACATACAAACAAATTTTAAGTTACAGAGATCAGGGCATAAGAAAGACAAACGAAGGTTTACAGCTATACAGGGTTCTTGTACAGTGACAAGATTTTAATTCAAGAAGTTGAAGTTAAAGACAGAAACATGTCTTTGAATACAGAGGTCAAAACATGAATGGACTTTGAAATACAAAGTTGCAGGGTCCCTAAATAACTAGGCAAGGACTGGCTCTCGTCTTAAGGGGATAATGAGAAGTAACCTTAGTGTAAAATGGATAATATAGATATCATGAACAGACTTCTAAGTTAGGGAGGCATTGAGGTATTAAGTTACTAAGACCCTGTATTGTAAAGGAAAGACATGCTTTGAGGTTACAAAGCCACTTAAGTGATTCACAGAAGGCTACAGAGGTCATTTATAACATAGAAATGGTCTTAGATGACAGATTTAGAGATTAATTCAAGGTCAGTCACAAGACACACAAAGGTTCGTAGATTATAAAGACAAAAATATATTCAGGACTGATAGAGTCAAGCACCAGAGGACACGGCGTTAGCAACTGAGGTTAGAGGGAACGAACATATAAAATACTTGTCACGAAATGAAAGATGCACACTCAACTGAACATGACTTAATCACTAACAAACACTGATGTGTTCACACCGGGAGGGGGAGGGGGGGAGGGCTCTAGAAACTTGCCCTACAGACCCGAATTTTACAGGGGTAACGGCATGGTATAAGAAAAAAAAAAAAGTCGTATCTACCCCGGTAGCTGAGCTCAAACGATGGAGGGCAAGACTCGCAATCCTGTCGCGATGGATGTAAAGTACGTTGGAAGTTGGATGTGTGATGACTGCAGCACTATACTAATTTCTGCTTTTACGTGATCTCTGGTCATTTTTTTTTTCCCTTACACCATACATTTACCCTTCTTTTTCACAGCATACGTAACCTTCCGTCACGCACAAAAATACACAACTCACACAATATGGTTTTCACCTCAGCCGCTCTGATTGCCGATCTCACCTTACGCACAGCTTTAAGTTTGCTCTCAACAACTTACACGTCTCTTGTTTTTCACTGTCCTGTTTATGCCTTGATGTACTCTCACCTGCACCATATATGGGTTTGATCAAAAGTTCACGACCTTCATCATCTATTAAGGAAGGCCAAGTGAATACTGACCTGGAGCTTGGCCATCCGCTCAAGATAGTAAAGGGAGTCGAAGGCCATAGAGATGGTAGGGGCCACATAGATGACGCCGTGATTACCCATGAACAGGATGTTCTTGTCGCCTGCCGGGTGGGAGAATCAAAAGACCTCAGGTTATTACACTACGTCATCAGTCCATTCATGAAAAGGATCAAGTTGCTACATCAAAATACCTCAGGCACTGTAGTTAGAAGGTCTATGTTATTGAAGAAAACCCCCTTAAACTTGGCTCAAGGATTATGGACAAAAAAAATTGTCAATGAAGAAAATACGGTTGTCACTGTACATTCGTTTTCCTTTAATATTACAGAACTTTCATGAATGAAATTGCTTAGAACAGATTTTTCATGTGACTGTTCTACATCCGTAATACCACGAGTGTACCAAAAAAAAAAAAAAGTGATTCAGCTAGGCACAGGTGTTTTGGATGGCGCTATCTCTTCCAGAGAGGTACAAGTCTCAGTTGCAATAATTAAGATACTGTCTTATTTGACGTTATTCACATAAACATATGTGTCATTATACTTAACTATTTCACAGCAAAAGCTCTGCGTTTCGATATCTATGAGAACCATTTAGTTGTAAATACAACAAATATCTGGTCATCTTTTATCCGACTTTGGAATCAATGAATTTTACATTCAGAAATACAGCTCAAATTTCTTTCATGGTCTTATTTGATATTACATGAGTTATATAGTTACATAGTTTCATATGGTAAGTTCTATCTACTAGATGCAAAAAGTGAATACACACTTAAAATTTCAGGTATCTTGTTATTAACAATAAGGTGTAGTGACATTTCTAAACGGCTCTATTTTTTCATATTCTAAGACATAGTGTTCTAGTTTTTGTCCAAACATTTGACCACAAACTTTACAATTTACATGATTAACATCTCCAGATAGGCCAAAGCGCCAGTAGTACCTATAGCCTAGCCTTAATCTGCCAATTACAGCATCATGTAATCTGCTGATCTTATTACTTTCTCCATATAAATGTTTTACTTTATACATCCCACTGTGATGGAAAATGTTTCTACTTGTGCTTATCTGAACTCACCTTCGTGTATCAAAGAGGTCAGTTAGTTCCTTTCTAATTGAGGGAATCCATAACAATTCTATTTGAATCCCTTGAGCAATAATGGCTGAGTATATGTGTCTGGCTTCAGAGACCAGCATGTTACATTCTGATCTCAGAGTGTTAAGTGCCAGTAGTGAAGATAAAGAATCGGAGAAAATTAAACTGTCTGTATCAGAGATTTCTACGTGCTCAAGAGCGATAAGTATGACGAACAGTTCAGTTTGTAGAGTAGATGCCCAGTTGTTTATTCTAACATTTTTCTCTAGTGTATTACCATTGGGCTGCATCACAATGGCAGTGTAAGGGTTCACTAAATCCAATTCACTAGTTATAAGTTGTAAGGGTTCACTAATATCCGATTCACCAGTTATAAGTTATTTGTAAGGGATCACTAATATCTAACTTATCACTTATAAGGGTTCACTTATACCCAATTGAAGACTAGGGAAAGAAAGAGTTGTGGCTGATGCAAGGGCGGTCTTTGTGTCCTCGAAGGCTTTTTGTTACTCGGGTCCCCATTCCAACTTCTTCGGTTTGCCGGTGAAGGAATTGTATAGCGGTTCCATGATGTGAGCAATCTTTGGGAGGAAACGGTGGTAGTAGCTGACCATGCCGACAAATTCTTGGAGTCCTTTGATAGTGGTAGGTCGGGGGAATCGTGAAACTGCGTCCACCTTGCTCGGAAGGGGAGAGACACCTGCCGG
>JAYMFT010265977.1:0-10697 GCA_038088735.1 Panulirus argus
TATATATATATATATATATATATATATATAACGCACTAAATCTATAAATTTGTATCGATATCATAACTACAAGCTCTTGTTATCTTGGGCTTTGCAACCACATCAATACTCTCTGCAAACCTCCTGGGATCTACTACCAACTTTCTGATTGCCAGGAAGAGCTTTTCTTCTCGGCCGGTGCCAAATGAACAGCAATTGTTCAGTCTACGACCCTTATTATTCTTTATCGTAGTAGACCGTATTCCTCCATCACTGATAACCCCCACCTCCCCACTGACCCATGTTCTCCTTAACTAAGCTACCCCATTTTGTATTTATTTTCAGGTGACCCCGACTGATTCTTGTCCACGGAAATTTCTTGTCCGTCAGTTTTTAGGTCGGACCGAACTGACCGCCACATACATCTTTAGTTTCCATATTCATCAAATTATGATTTTTACTTGATGAAGTGATTTCCTTAATGTGGAAATGAATAACCATGGACAAGAGAAGGTCAACACTTACCGTAATTAACCAGATGAAGGTGATAAGTTTATCGAGTTCACTCGACGTTACCGGCTCCTGTTCGGAGTCGGCTGCAGAAGGCTTAGCAACCCAATAACAGGTTCCCCGAATCACGACAGATTGCCTTTGCTAATTTTATGCTGCCGACCCCATAACAACGTCTTGATGCCTAACAGGAACTGCAAAGGGGAAAAACTGTACAATAACAAATAAATTTCTCCATGTTCAATGAAATTCTGGTGGGAGAGACACTTACATGCATATATGTCTTGTTTATGTTGCAATGACTAGGAAAATATGTCCACTCGTTTCACTTCATTATTTAAAGGCTGTTTCTACTGTGATGTCCAACGAAATACAGACATTACAATTCAATTCTTATATATACATATATCACTATAAAACATAAAAACTTTTATGAGTAAAGCCTGTTAATCCATGAAACCAAAGTGTTTCTTTACTGAGTGATTTTTTCATCAGCAACTTAAGGAGCCTGGCGGGGAATCCCCATCGTAGCCTAGTTTATGAAGATGTATACTTTGCATAAACACTTCATACCCGAAAAAGGATTCCTATCCACCTTCATTAATTACAAAAAGGCTATTAACCATTCATTAATGTTTCTTAGTCTCAAGTACAAAAGAAAGGTGACGGAGAATCGTTTTGAGGACTGCAATGATCTCGGCAACGCACTAAAAGCCATCAGCTGCTGACGTCACGTGTTGCTGCACTATGTAGCCATCAGCTGTTGACGTCAAAGGACCTGTACAAACAGGTAAGTGAAGGACATCGTGATCTCGGTTATTTTGGAGTGAAGGTGAACTTTGTTTATTTTTATGAATACACCTATTGTCTCCATGTTTTTGTTTTTTAAGCGTCTCATGTAATGTGAATGATTTCATTCTCTATACTTCTTCACATCTAGTGCAATGCACTATGCACTATGCACTATGCATTGTAAATTAGTTCAGATATTCTCCAAATATATTATATTCGTTAATTCTATGTGGGGACACACAACCAACCAGCTTTTGGAACCAAAAACCATAGTAATACCTACCGAAGAGGGAAAGTGAACCAACATTGCGGCATTGGGCAAGGGGGTCAAGTTTTAAAGTTAGCTAGGAGAGTTATAAGTCGGACCGCTTTCGACTCAACTCTGTCAAGTAAGGATGCAAAGCTAGAACCATTTCTACATGTGAGAGCAGCACTCCATACAAGGACGAATCAATCCCTTGTATAGACGGAGCAACTGTTCAGAAGAAAAGAAATTTCGACATCTACACAGGACTGCCAGTTTCTTACAGACTTAGCTATTTCCGTAATGTGGAGGTGTCCGAGAAAGGGTGGATGTTACATTAACATCAAGTATGTTCACGTAGTCAAGAGGTGGAATTTGATTGGACGAGCTTAAAAAAACGGGGGCTTACCTTGGAGCCTAAATACTTGCTACTTATCTTTAGGGCCCGGCTCATTTGAAGGCGCATGACCTACAAAAAGCTACCAACAGACTTGATTCCATCAATAACAGAAGGGAGTCCATATTCAAATCTGATATTCACTCTCCTAGTTGTCACTGGGAATCCTATCTCAACGACAGCGCGCGAGTTCATTTTGAACTTTCTTTATTACTTTACGAATGTCATGTTCAAGGTACGGCCAGTACAGTGTATGATAATCATCGAGATATTTGAATATGGAAGATAAAGAATTTAAGTGTTAAATATTAACTACATTTTTCCTCTTCATCGCCTTTAACCTCATCATTTTTCTTTCAGTAGTTCTTAGTAGTCTTAACAGCAATTAAGTTTATTTTAATATACAACAAGAGCCATATAAGTAGTGAATAATTAAACAGCTGATGGTGTTCACTGCTTTTGGACTGGTAGTTATAACCAGGTTGACGGCCTTAATGACCCTGGCAGTTGATAGGCCTGTAGCCCAATTAACTAACCAAGCTTAACTAAATCTAAAAAATTTCGTTCGCTTGTTCACCAAAGGAGCGGTACTTTTACGTATGGGAATCAATGATGGACGTTTTTGTTTTTATTTTCGCTGACGCTGAAAGCTACAAATTAGAAACCAGAGAAATATAATGTTTTCAGTTACAATACCGAATAGCATAAGGATTAATATGAGGGGCTTGGCTGTAGATGACGGGCCTTGGTTTCGATACATAATGCATGACATATACACACTGGATGTATGCAAATAAGGCCGTTGTTCTTGTGTTGCTGACTTTACCACGTTAAAGTAAGAAGGGTTTACGATGCATTCACGGGCCGACCTGGGTCGATCTCAAAGGTTGCGGCTGTCGGTTCACAATCAACCCATCTGTTCAACCACCCTTAAGGGTTGGTCGATAAAATAGGTGGCCTAGATTACCTTCAAGCATGCCCATTTTGCCCTGCCCTTTTTTCCATCCTTTTCTCAACACCCTCCAGGAACTCTGCTCTTTCACCCACCCGATGACCCACATTAGCTTCCATACAATTCCCTCAGGATCAGACGAAGAAAGGCCGCACACTCACACAGTTTTCTAAGCCATGTGCAATACACCGAAACCGCAGCTCCCTAGCCACCATTATATAATAGTTAGCCAAATCTTCATTCACCCATACTCAAATCTACCGACTGCGTTTCCAAAAAGCCGATATACACATAAAATGAAAGTCAATTCAATATATTCTTTGGTGGTCGTTGTACCTATTTCCCTCCTGCTGTGAGTAGCGCATCCTTGGACTGCAATTTTTGTGTGAGTTACGAATCTCCAAAACTAAACTCTTATCAATGACAACTCGTTCTTGGGACTGCCATTACTGACACAGGGCAAGAGTGTATGCTTATGGCACACAAACCCGACCTGTGTCAGGAATGGCACACCTGAGAACGAACTATTCATTGATGAATGCCTGTGCCAAACTTAGTCTTGGTTGATCTTTACACACACACACAGACACACATACTCTATCGAATATTAAAGAGTCTGGTTCATATACGTTTAGCATTTGATAATTATTAAATCCAACAACAGGTAAAGTCTCACAACATGTAAACAGTCTCAATAAACTTCATAGTAAGATCCACATTGATACTACTTCCTGTATGGTTTTCCAAAACTCAACATAAACTGCAACTCACAGTGGTGACAGTTAAATGTGTTTTCCCCTAAGATGATGGTGTAAGTTATTATTTCCTCTAGGAAATCCAACACAACGTAAAATCTGCCTCAGCAGTCTTTCCACAAGAGGATAGAGATTAACAGGAAGCGAACAGCCATACATTTCGCATGTAGCCAATAGCGATAATTGGCAGTGGAGATTAGATTGGCATATCTTAGTTGAGCCGCACAGAGATAGATGGTCTTACCGGTGGGCATAACGTTTGTTTGTTATTTTTTCACTAGTTTTTTGCTGTACACGCAAAGCATGATTTCAAGAACTCATTTGTGCCGTATATGTTACATAATTATCAGAAAAACAAAAAAAAATGTAAAATTTCATTGACTCCCGCAAAGATGTTTCTCGCAAGGTAAATCACGCATGTGTTTTTTTATGGAACTCGACCGAGCTGCATCTCCATCTACCCTTCGGTTATCTTCCCCCCGTCCCCTCATTACATTTTACTGCCCACAGAGAAATACATCCTCAACAAGATTTTAAATTTGGAGTTTACCTGAGGCTCTCCTTACATGAGTCTTAGACTCTTGGTAAATATGATGCCAAATGTCAAATGGTTCTGCATTAAGAAGAAAACATTAACTTTTGCATTGTCACCAGAGCTGAATGAAATCCAGTGGAGACCATGATGCAACTGATCCTGTATGGGAGACATTGTACAGTATGCGGTGGGGGACAGGGACCCTCATGCAGCAGGATTATTTTCTTCTGGGAAGGCCGACAGCCAAACAAACCCAGTCTAGTATCCACATGTGGCCCACATACTGGGAACTCCTGTGAATAATCGACACAATTCACCTACCTGTTCCTTCTAAGATAGGAGCTTACAGATAAGACTGACTCATTCTGCTGTTTACCAAAACAGCTTGTATAGAGTTCCTGCAAATCAAAATAATTATGGGACATTCTAAACTAAGGTCAGTGTGATATAGATCATCTCGAAATGATTATTAGAACAACTTAGTTCAAAAGGGGGCCCCTAAAGTATTGAAGATTCCCCTTTTTTTTTTTTTTTGCATTTTTGTAAGACATGGTGTAAAATGTCACTTTTCTTCAAATGTTTTGAGACCTGACTTGTTATATGTGTTTTTCTTTTTATGCAGCATAATAAACTATATTGACACTGGTACATTTAATCAGTATTTGTACAAGAAAATACAATGAACTCTTGTAAGGTCATGGAACAGGAAAGCTTACATACTTAAGGTGTAAATTCAGAAAAAGGATTTCATCAATCAAACTCAATTAATATCCTTTACAATATGACTGCATGTTCATGGCTGAAGATAATGTAACCTCTTCCAAATGACCATATACTCACATTAGCTAAACAAGAATTTTGTCAAGTGTCCTTGGTGGCCGTTATCATGTATAGCAAATCAAATGCTTTCTCTTCTCTCATACCAGTGATAGGGTTACTCTAATGACTGAGAGAATGAATAACTTGCTCACTGACATCTAGTTCTTCACCCTGACTGAAAGCGAAGATGAACAGCATATCCCATAAGATTAGATTACTCATCTGATTAGTTGGTTATATGGGCCTTTTGACTGCCTGGGTCATTAAGGCCAACAGTCATTATAACTATTGATCAAATAACTTGACCATGCATGCTTTCACTTGCATACATATGGCCCTTGCACTTTGTCTTTATAGTTATTGGGCTTTATGCTTATCAACTGCCTGGGTAATTCAATATTCTCCAGATGTTCAGGATACTTATATGATCATGCACATCCTCACTGTATATACAGCCCTTGGTTCACCATATTTTACTATCTTGAATGAAATGTCTTGCAATGACTTCCTACACTACAGTAATCATGTGAGGATACAAAGCCTAATGAACTTATGTAAGAAAATTAATTCTATTTACATGTGAAAATTTTATTGACCAGATTATACAATTTTCTATACATTTCATGCCACATGCCAACAATACAGCGAATATATGATACAGCTCACATAAATGATACATTTCTTGTAATAACCATAAACTATATTGATATATTCCTCGATAACCTGTTATGATTTATGGAAATCATCAAAATATCTCTCGTATTAAGTATTTTGATTAATAAAAACATAAATGCAAAACATATATCAAAAGGAATGCACCAATATTCACTCTCCCTAAACCACCAATATAACTAAAAAATACCAATATTATAACTAAAAAAATAAAGTAATTTCTATCTTTATTAAATTCATATACATTAGGTTTTCACAGTTTATATAATAGTTGAAACTATAAGTAAATACCTTGGCTGTCAAACATTCTCATCTGGATAAAAGCACAATAAATTGAGTGATTTGGTATTTTAGATTCATTTAATTAAAATTAGATTTCATCTAAGGAAGGTCTAAAACATTTAATTTTTACCAAATAAAATGTTAATTATAATCAATGTATTATTTACAATCTTAAAGCAAAGATATTGCTAAATTCATTCCCTTGAATATATTAGTAACTGATTTGCTCTATTAAATCTAACAACAAATAGTGGTCATTACTGTGATATCACTGGTTATGAAAGGCACTACTGTATTGCTTTTAGCTAACATAATAGAAATTTAGTCATCTTTATAAAAATAAACCTACATATCCTCTTAGACAGTGGAAATAGTTGATGCTATTGATATACATCTGTGGTAATACTATATAAACATACATAAATATGTTGGATTTCATGACCTTCAATAGCTAAATGTCATTAATCCAGAATCTGTAAAATATGTCAAAGTACAAAACTTGCTCACTTCAAATGTACTTATGTTCTTGGCTATTAATCCTCTGCTATATCTATATATCTGATGTCCAGTCCTTCCATTAACTTCCATCAAGGGGATGGCCACAGCAAAGGAGTCTCCACTTATCCTTGTCATGCCTCCCTCACACACATCAATCCATGAATTCTTCCACCAAGTCTCTCCCTCTGCTATGATTCCACTCTATTTCCCAATGTCACAGGTGGTCTCCCTCTCATCCCAGCCCCTTTACATTCTCCTTGTAAATTCCCCATCTTACACTCTTTCCAAATTTTTTCTTGGCTCAATGACAAACAGTGATAATTTCACACAATACATATGCATTATTGTCTCTGGAACTGTTGCTGAATTTGATGGCTACAGAACATTGCTTTTCGATAAAGTGATAATTAACGTGATGTCAATACTCAACACGTAGTTCGAGTTAACAGTTGGTAATCTTATGTTCTATGGCACTGCATACATAAGAAATATATAATTTATATATAAGACACATGAAATCATAGATTATGTAGATCACTTTCCTCAAAATATATAAAATTACTATTCAAGGTATATGAAAAAGATGCCAGTTCCTTTTGAGGAGGGCACATTGACCTTAATTTGCTAATATGTCTAATATATCTTTAGAGCACAGAAAAAAGTAGGTTTCGATTAACAGAAACAAATCTCTAAACTAGCTATACTTAATCCCCAATCAGAAGGATTTGCCCTTTGAAAATAACTCCATCCAACCTTATCAATCTTAACACATAACCATGGTCATCGATCCACATCCAACCAATTCAAATACATCACTGCAAAAGTATTTTTCACATTTATCCTACACAGCAATACCAGATGGAGAACACATAAGCAGTTTTGAAAAAAAAAAAAATTACAACCTCTAGCATTATCTCTATTGTTATACTGTGAGGGAACATAACTTTATTTTCATAATAACTCAAAAAAAAGGGAGGGGGAGGGAAATTTGTAAGCTTTTTTTATCTTCATTAAAATATAGCTCTTCATAAACTATGGAAGACTCATTGATGCAATTCAACATAGTTACAGGTTCACTGGTAGGCCTATGCATACCTAACTAAAAAACCTTGATTTTGCTTTGGGTCTGAATGCATATAAATGTCAAATAATATCATGAGTGTTAAACAGAGCAAATGGCATATACATTAGTCTAGGTTTAGCTGTCTCTAAATTTACTGATTTTGTTCCTTTCCAGTGTGATATAACTTATAAATGAATATCTGCAGACTCATTTTCAATCATGTCATTCCTTACTGGACATTCAGGATGGCAACTCCACTAACACCACAGAGTGAACACATTTGATTGCATCAAATTGCATACTGTATACATCCTAGTCTGCATGTGACAAGTAATTAATCATTTTATAACCTATTAGACTTTAGGACACAATGATACTGTCAGAAAATCTGCCAAGCATCCTCTCTGCTCATACTTCCCAAGTCAATCTCATGCATGTACCTCACAGTGAGCTGTTACACCAAAATTCCTCAGCAAAATCACTAGATGCTTAGGTTCTGGTCCAAATGGCTGAAGGCAAAACTTGGAGAAATTCGATTGGGTGTCTCTGAGGTTCTGGGATTGCAATGGAAAAAATAGAGGCTCTTGAAGAAGAAAGAAAAGGTTATACAATAAATCCTAAGGCTCAACCTAAAAGTAAATTATACAGTGTGTGGCCAGGAATGCTGGCACACACTAGAACACTAGGTTTATTTTAAAAGGGAATCGAGTCAAATAAAAGTAGATTAATGAAAACCCTAAAAGAGGTGGTAAATCATCCTACTGTTTATGATATGATAGCTGAAAGATTATATCAACCTTGTGCATCTAGTAATCTATCTATCTATCTATATCTCTGACATCCATTCCCTTCAGGAACTCACTCAAGGGTGGCTAGGGCAAAATAGTCTCTATAACTGGTGACTTCCAATGCTACTTTTTAGCCATTAGTGCATCACCCTTAAAAGGCCACTGGTAGAGGGCAACTCTAAGCACAATGTTTCCAGAGGCTCCTGACTAATCTTCCTACCAACTACTTCTACCTAATCTAGTGTTCGTGCCTAATGTTCCAACCTATACACTAAATGTTCCTACCTAATGCTCCAATAAGTGAGTCTACTAAATTCAAATACCATAAACCAAGCTATGAACAACGAGTTTTAACATCTCTAATAATCATCAAGCCACAAAGGTGTGACCAAGGCCCATTGTGATCTCTGCATCCTTTTCCACTTCCTTTCACAAAAAATCATAGCTGGCACATTAAACTAGATAATTTCAGCAACAGAATGAAAACTTGTTGGTTATTTGGGCTTTAGCTCTGTCAACGTCTAGGGTCATTAAGGCCATCAACATAATCATAACCACCTTGTTCAGGTGGTCAAGATAATTCTGAGGTCATAAATGCTCTCACAGCATATATGGCTTTTATGGGAAATAATAATCACTGCAGAAAATAATTATCAATAAAGAAGTTTGTGAAAACATAACAAAATACTCTACTCAAACTCTTGGATGTTTAATTTAAACCTAACACACACACACACACACACATGCATGCACACTCGCACAGACCTCTGTGGTGTAGCTGTTAGCAATATTGACCTTTGTGCATGCACAGGCTGCCTGGGATCAAAATTGCATAGGTTTGAACCCTGACAGCAGAAGCCAGTCCACAGTCCATCCAGCTGTTCATTCTCTCGTAGGAGTTGGTCGATATAATGGGTACCTGGCATAGGCTAAGGCGTATTTGTACAGTATGGAGAGGGGGTTTAACCCTCATGGGGCTTAATCTCTTGAACACTCTCTATTGTACAGTCTCTTAAATTTTTGTATGCTGTCTGCATTAACCATGTCCTCAGTCAATCAGTTTCATTCATCCACCACTCTTGTACTATAAAAGTATTTCTGTACATCCTTATCTACAAGTTACAAGTGTGTGTGTGTGTGTGTGTGTGTGTGTGTGTGTGTGAGAGCATACATACATAAGAGTAAAGACAAGGTGCATATACATGCAGGAGGATAAAAGGCTTGCATGACTGGAGAGATTATAATAATATGGTACACTGGGGGCGACATACTGTCAGTGGACTGAACCAGGGCATGTGAAGTGTCTTGGGTAAACCATGGAGAGGTCTGTGGGACCTAGATGTGGATAAGGAGCTGTGGATTTGGTGCATTACACATGACAGCTAGAGAATGGGTGTTAGCAGGTGTGGCCTTTCTTCATCTGTCCTGGCAATACCTCACATGGTAAAAAAAAAAAAAAAAAAAAAAAAAAAAAAAAGATATTCTTGGTTTCACCTACACTTTCAGTAATGACAAAATTTCAAGTTTCATAATATCTGTATTGTATCAAGAATCAAATAGGTAAAACCCAGCTATGAAAATCACTTTCTACTTGAGTATTACAAAAATAACACACTAATAATCAAAACTAAAAATTACAGCTTGTTTAGATGGTTATTTGGGCTTTTGGCTTACCAATTGTCAGGATCATCAAAGCAAACAGCTATCACTTTTTTAGGTTTAAGATATTATTCTGTGATCAAACACTCTCACTGCATATATGGCCTGTCATATATACATCCTTGACTTCTAGCATATTTAACTGGTTAGTTATTTTGGTGTCAGGCCTATCAATTGCCTGGGTGTCTAGTTATTAACACCAATCAAAAAACTTGATTACCTTCTTCAGGCTCTCAAGGTAATTCTAAGGCCATTCACTCACTGCAAAGTATGGCCCTTTTGCTAGCCTAAACTTTCCAATCTGCACATTATTCTAACCTAAGTTAAATCACAACTTCATTTTAACAGGCATACAAGTATATGTATGTATCACATATTTTCCTTCATATAAACTTGACAGTGGTCACAACATGCTGAGAGTCAGGGGCATCTCTGAAGGGCATAGATCCATCTGGGGCAACCCACAGGTTGACTTGGTAGTCACCCAAAACTTTGTAGGACAAAAGGTCATCACACACTTGCTGTAGGAAGATGGGGAAAAGTAAGGTGGTGAGGTTATAACATTATAGTTGGGTTTCATGGTTATATGGCTGCATAGTATATGATAAATGAAGACTGTATCATCGCATATCCTTCTAGACCTCGTTAATGCAAGAAATGTGTCAAATGTATATATATATATATATATATATATATATATATATAGGGTAGGGGAGGGGGCGAGGGTTGTGGGAGCGATGAAAAATGTGTGG
>JAYMFT010265988.1:0-10697 GCA_038088735.1 Panulirus argus
CTGTTTCCTGGCGCTACCTCGCTGACGCGGGAAACAGCGATCAAGTATAATAATAATATATATATATATATATATATCGCTCGTCTGTAAAGTGTCGGACGGAGAATCGTGTCCTGGCTGCATCTTATTTTGCCTATTATTATTATTATTATTATTATTATTATTATTATTATTATTGTGTGTGTGTAGAGGAAGAGCTTCTTGGTTTGAAAAAACTTACTGGATTGTGATGACGTAACTTTTTGTGCCCTGTAAAGTAATTTATTTCATTTTGTATTATTTGTTTATTGTAATGTAATTAGTTTAAATCCCCGTGTTTGATTTCATCTATTGATTTTAAAGGGGCATTGCCCGTGTACGTGACAATATATATTCTTCGATCTCCCAGCAAAGATAAAATACGATACCCCAGGCGTTCATGTTTATTCAAATACCTCGTTAAGGATAGTGAGATAAATTACTCACTCTAGGCGCACTTTATCATGGGCTTAACAAACAAATTTCCTTTAGTTGTAATAGATAATACAATGTACATTAGTTAGGCTTCGTAAAAAAATGATAATGATAAATGATAAAATACTCGTTTTCGCATTTATAATCTGTGCTGTGATTGGTCATTTACCATAGTTATAGATTATCCATGGACGTAATTTGATGGATACCGGGCATGTTACATACGTGCGTCGTGATTGGCTGTTCTCATATCCATATGGTCCGCCCTTTGCGCCTACCTACCAATGAAATTTTGGCAGTCGACCTGACACGGGGAGGAGAGAGCCCTCCACGACCCCTATAAATATATATCCTTCCTTCAAGATTCATTTCAGTTCAGTTCAGAACTTTACTCGGACAAGAGGGTCCTTGAGAAGGTTGTAACTGATCCCCTGTTAGCAGTCATGTATCGCTGCCTGTTACCTTGCGTGTTGGCAGCTATGATCTTGTGCGACACTCCGTTATGGAAGAACAGGACATTCTCTTTGCCGCATCCATCGAGGGATCTTTCATCCACAAGTTCGCATGTGTTGGATGACTGGGACATGACAGCAGAACTAGACTTTAATCTTCGAGAGCCCGAGGATCACCTACAGGCTAGCCCTCGACACGCCAGTGTCGCTTCCTCTTTTCCTGTCAGACCTGAAGACATCACTGGATCGGGAATCCAGTCACGAGAGGCTGTTGACGCTGACGAAGGACGCGAAATGTCGAACCCCTTCGTTCTAGGAAACTCTGCAAGTGTCACTTCTTCGCCGAATCCCCACATCATACCACCGCCCCCATCACCAGGCGTCGTTACCAGTGGACCACCAACGGCAGCAGCTTCTTCCGCGCCAGCTTTTGCCTCCTTCATCTCTCACCCTGCCACGGTGTTCGCCACTCGTTCGCCAATTTCCGCCGAACGGTTGATGACGCCTCTTGTCCTAACCTCACGGGGAGACTTCGATGCTGTCAGTGGAACCATCCTTGTCGTGTCGACTTCCAGGATGTCTGAGATTCTCGAGAAGTACGCCAGGCCAGAGGGTCGAGTTCTGTCCCCAACCTTGGATACAGCAGACTTCACTCCCTCCACTGTTGACATCGAACTCTCGTCCTCCACGTTGTTACTCAAAGAAGATCCCTCTGCTCGTACTAGTGACTGGAACGAGTGGCCCTCAAGGGTGGCAGTGGACGCCATAACCATCGCTGCGTCAGCAGCAGTGACTGCGTTCCTTCTTATTTTTGCCTATGTGTAACGACCGTGACAAAGCTTCAGTAAGGCACCAATTCTGCAGTTGTGGACGACGCGGAGCACTCCGCCAACCTAATGTGGCCGACCTGGTTGTTTTTATCCATACCCATCTGTAATACCTAAGATTATACTCTGTCATGCTTTGATATACACTGTCATACTTTATTTATTTTTCTGTTTAACGGTCATTAAGATTATGCATTTCTGTAAGACCGGTATATATTGCACATGGATGTGAGATGCCGGTGTAGTTTATCTAATTTCTGTTCTAACCCTGTAAACGTTTATACCTCGTAGAATAAAGATAATCTTTTTTATTTTTTACTGGCTTATTTATTTCTTCTACTTGGGTGATCGTGCAGTCATGCTTCAATGCCAAAATGAGTAATGTGCTACCATCTGTGTCTCTGTGGAGAGGGCCTCTACCAGGGTAGGGGCTGGGGAGGAGGGCCTCTTACAGGACAGACGCTAGGAAGTAGGGCCTTTGCCAGGACAGACGCTAGGAAGTAGGGCCTCTGCCAGGATAGACGCTAGGAAGTAGGGCCTTTGCCAGGACAGACACTAGGAAGTAGGGCCTCTGCCAGGATAGACGCTAGGAAGTAGGGCCTCTGCTAGGACAGACGCTAGGAAGTAGGGCCTCTGTCAGGACAGACGCTAGGAAGTAGGACCTCTGCCAGGGCAGGAGCTACAGAGAAGGTCCTCTGCCAGGGCAGGAGCTACGGAGAAGGTCCTCTGCCAGGGCAGGTGCAGGGTGATGACTGACGTATGAGATGTCAGTAATCTGATACTTTTTTCTTTATAAACCTGATTTACAAACCAAGAAAACATAACTAAAGAAGCACGAATACTGCATGATATGTAAAGAACTAGTACAGTGAAATCCTAGCGAGGGAAGTATTAACAAGAAAATATTTAAGGGATTCTGGAGTCGAAACATTTTTTGATTAATGTGCTTAACAGGAAGGTCAGCAGGTGGTCCAACAGGAGCTCTAGGTGGATGGGTGATTTTGTGACCTGTGACAGGAGTAGCGGAGATTATAAGGTGTTACGTGGTAGTGAAGGGCGAAAGTCATGGTGAGGTCACCAGCCACAATGACCTTTTCCACCCTCCTGATGTGACCCGGTGTGTCAAGACCTCACATAACAGCTGCCAGCATGCCTGGATGGCAAGATATAGTTGATGCTATTATTGCTTGTACAGCTATGGAAATTTATAGGAAAAAAAGAAATGGGCCTCATCAAAACCCACGTCAGCCTCCCCAAAAACTCGCCCCTCCCCGCCGTCCCAACCCCTTGGCATAACCTCCCCTGCCACCCCAACATTTTAGCACAACTTCTCCTGTTTCAACACCCTGGCATAACCTCCCCGCCGTCCCAACCCCCTGGCATAACCTCGCCGCCGTCCCAACCCCCTGCCATAACCTCCCCGCCGTCCCAACCCCCTAGCATAACCTCCCCTGCCACCCCAACATTCTGGCACAATTTCCCCTGCTGTGTCTACCCCCTGGCATAACCTCCCCGCCGTCCCAACCCTCTGGCATAACCTGCCCTGCCACCCGAACATTCTGCCTTAACTTCTCCTGCTGTTTCAACCCCCTGACATAACCTCCCCGTCGTTCCACCCCACTGGGATAACCTCCCCTCACTCCCAACCCCCTAGCATAACCCACCCTCGTCCCAACCCCTTGGCATAACCTCCCCTGCCACCCCAACATTCTGGCACAACTTCCTCTGCTGTTTCAAACCCCCTGGCATAACCTCCCCATCGTCTCAACCCCTTGGCATAACCTCCCCTGCCACCGCAACATTCTGGCACAACTTTCCCTGCTGTTTCAACCCCCTGGCATACCCTCCCCGCAGTCTCACCCCTCTAGGATAACCTCCCCGCCGTCCCAACCCCCTTACATAACCTCTCCGCCTTCCTAACCCCCTGGCATAACCTCCCCTGTCATCTCGACATTCTGGTAAACTTCCTCTACTGTTTCAACCCACTAGCATAACCTCCCCGCCGTCCGAACCCCCTGGCATAACCTCCCCTGCCACCCCGACATTCTGGCACAACTTTCCCCGCTGCATCCATTTCATTGGTATAAGCTCCCCACCCTTCCCAGCCCCTTGCGATGTTTTCCTGTCTTCCCAATATATTTGCATCTCCCCTGCCGTCTCAACCACACGGTATAGCCTTCCCACCGTTCTAGCCCCTTGTTATAACCTCCCCGCCATCCCAACCCCTTTTCATAACCTCCCCTGCCTCTCAAGCCTTAGGTTTAACCTCCCCGCCGACGTTGGGCGACAGTCAACACGCGTTGGATCTGCCGTCACATGAACAAAGCCACCTACCATTCCCCCCCCACAAACACACACAGGAAGGTAAGGTTACGACACGACCCGGGTATTACCCCTTACAAGGTCACATCCTTTAACCGCCAGCACTCAGGTTAAAGGTCAGGTCACTCAGAAGCCCCAGGATTACGCGCCTCCACCCGACACCTGACGATGAAGCAAGACTTATCATAAAGCAGAATTTACCAGCTAGAGTATAAATGATTTCAAAAGCCTTAAGTCTTAAATCTTAACAATAAACATGTATATCTTAACTTTTTGATTGGTTAAACAAAAACGTTAAAAGTCACACCGTAAACTGTTGTTCCATTGTATTGTTATTTATTATCCTATCAATTTCTTATGATTTTCGTATGCTACTATTGGTGAATAGGAAAGTTTAAGAGAAACTAATTATTCTCTCGTAGTTTGTGCATATTGTTGTTTATTGGATCTTAGAAAATCATAGTTACTATGAGTTCCCCGGGATTGTATTTTGAGCTCTGTAGCTGGTGATTTTGACCTACTAGTGCCCAGTGGTGGTGAGACCCTCTACACACTATCACTAAGGCCTTCCACACACTCTTTCAATGAAGCCCTCCACACTAACAAGTGAGGCCCTCCACACACTCTATCAGTTAGACCCTTTACACACTAACAGTGAGGCCCTCCACACGCACTGTGACGTTAAGGCCCTCTACATGCTAACAATAAGGTGCTCAACACACTCTAACAGTGAGGCCCCCCCACACACTCTTAATAGCTAGGCCCTCTACACACTAACAGTGAGGCCCTCCACACACACTAACGGTGAGGCCCTCCACACACACTAACGGTGAGGCCCTCCACACACACTAACAGTTAGGCCTTCTACATATTAACAGTGAGTGCCCTCCACACACCCAGGCAGAGATGGTTAAAAAATATTTGTGTTCTACAAGTCAGCACAGGAAGCCGATCAGGTGAAAAACCCGAAAAATATGATGTAGAAACACCTGAATATCCACACAATTCTGTATAGTAGATTATATAAATTATTTATTTATTGTTATAGCTTTTCATTTTTTATTGTTTGGTTTGTATAAATATACTCTTAAAATTCGTTATGAACCAAAAAAAAGTAGGATCGGTTGGTGTAAGGGAAGGCAGATGGGATATGTGGTGCTAAAATGGTGATATTGGAAACAGGGATAGCATATGTGTGGTGCTTAAATGGTGTTACGAGGAGGTAGATGTAGGGCCGCTGTGGGAAGGGGTAAGCTTTTGTTTGATATTTATTCATTATCTGCCTGATGATATTGGTTATAGAAAGCTAATGTTATTTTTCGATTGTTTTTTTCCAGCCATGTCTCACCGCGCACAGACACAAACACACACTCACAGAGACCTGTTAAAAAGAAACGAAAATTGAACCGGAGGGAGACTGGACCAAGATTATCGGACTCAGCCTATGCTCAGGCAGCGCCCGTACAATGAGAACAACAGCATAACTTCAGGAGCATTATGGTACGATCCTCAGGCACGACGGTATGGTCCTTGTGTTTTTGCAGTAGCGACCGTTGGGCATGCTGACCTGACCTCTCTTCACCTGACCCATATGGGTCAGGTGAGTGGTCAGGTCGTTGTGCTTAAGGGTTAAAAGATTTAGTTAGTATGTTTACAATTTATAGGAAACTAGTAGTGTTGCGTCTTCCGCTCTCTTTGTCTTTTTTATTTATAGTCATGTGAATATTTACAGTGCATTATTTCACGAGAATTAAGGTCCCTAGAGAACTCTTATAGGATAAATTATAACCAAGTTGTTATTCATCATGTGTTTCCTTCTGCTTCCAAGTTGAGGTTACTCTTCGTCGTCAGAATTAGGATTAAATTCCTTTGTAAAGTCTCAAAAGCATACATGTCGATTTTTGTAATGAGTTTGTGTGAACGAATGGTCTTCGAGCGTTTGTCTGTTGGGATTGTCAGACAAATGATGCTGCATTAGCCTTTGCATTGGGCCGCCTTTTCAGTAAATTCTGCTCCAATTCGCCTTTTCAATAGAATATCGCCTTCAGTCTGACTGTGAAAACGTGGCTTGAACTGAGGACAGACAGGCGTCAATTATGTATCAGAAAGGAGGGGGAGGGGGGCGTGTCATTGTGTCGTGCAACTTGTGGGGAAATGTTTTCAGATTTTACCGCAAAGCTGTTGATATTAGAATAGTTCGAATTGAAGAAGTGAATTTTTTTCTCGATACAAGTACAGAAACAAAAAAACCTTACGACTTCTAAGTCGTTGAACTTCCAGAGAAGCTGTTGTCCTCTTCTTCTCTGTAGTGTACATGTAGGTATTTGCTGTGGCGGGTGTAATAGTTCATAGATTCCGTTGTGTGCAGCTTCCTCCCAGTACAAGTCTTAAATATCAAAAGGATGCTGTTGACATTAGCTGCTTAAAGTTCATGGGAGAAATTGATTCATTTTACTTACATTTCGTGTAGTTACCCCCATCATATCAGAACGTTTTCTATCATGGCTAATCAAAGAAAACGTATGTTTACTCCTCACATGGTGGGTCTGCCTTCCCAAGCACAAGGATGCACAGGACTAAGGTGTTTGATTGGTTCGTTAGTTTAGAAAGCATGTCAAAGAAAATATGATTCAAACAGACCAAATAACCTAACATGAGCCATAGCGGGGCTCTGTGCTATTACACTGCCCTTTTGGGAAAAGATATGAGCCAAATTGGCCCTATTACCTGTTTTTAGGATTTTATAGCATATTTTCATTTTGGCCCCTAGTTTTGAGTTTATATCATTTAATCATTCTTTTTCATTCCTGTTTTGAAATTTGTAAGATTTTTGTTATTATTTAAACATACCTGATCATCCCCCACCTTTTCCTATTACTTTGTATCCCAGTCTGCTATTAGGATTTATCATTATTGTAGGTTCACTCCCCCTTTGAATCCACATTCTGTAACAGTAAAGCGCATACTATTGGGAAAGCCGTTTTGATTTTTTTTTTCTGAAGAATTGCTATTTACTGGCATGACATCAGGTAGGCCTTGAGGTCTGTTTGTTGAGAACCCTCATACCAACTTCTTACATCTTTTACAGCTAGTACACAGTTCTTGCATTACCTCAGAGTTAAGTCAATTCTTCTTTACATTATGTTAGTTTTTTCTATTGTGGTCAGAGCTTTTGTATCCAGTATGGTCTTCTTTTATTTGGTATGCAATTATGTATTCTTTGGGATACCTGTATTGTGGCATTCTTCTTTTATCGTCATACCATCACGGTTAACTTTTTTTCATGTCTGCCATGACTGAATACATTGTTTCATATAAATGATGCTGCTTTGTATTCCCTTATCTCCCATTACGGTATCTGTAGCATTACGTTGAGTAATCTCATTCCTGTTGCTTGCCTGTTTCATTGCTTGGCCATGTATTGTACGATTTCAAAAAGATTTTTTTATGTCATCAGCTT
Source organism: Panulirus argus (assembly GCA_038088735.1). NCBI lineage: Eukaryota > Metazoa > Arthropoda > Malacostraca > Decapoda > Palinuridae > Panulirus > Panulirus argus. The sequence goes on from JAYMFT010265988.1 coordinate 7,515, forward strand.
AATCAGCATGATAATTAAGTCAAGAGCAAATTGCTTTGATATATGGGTCTTATGATCGGTAAGCATGGTAGTAGGAAAGTATTGTCATGCTAGATAGAAAAACTGTCTATGCATTGAAAGTGTAGAATGTCCATGAAGCTTTGATACTGGATTTATCCCAGTCCCAATTTTATGGATGTGAAGTCAGGTTTTGCAGTTAAGAAAGTTGAGGCAAAAAATTTTGGATGGATGACAAACATTTCAAGTATATGTTATTCTGGTAGAGAGTATTTGAACTTAAGACGTAGATTGCTATAATGAGTTTTCAAGGATATAGCTTTGCCAGTATTGAATTATATTGTTTTTAACTTCACTGGATATGTGACTCCCTAACTGTAAATGTGAATAGATATACTGTATTTTCATGAAAACTCAACTGCAGTTTCTGTGTACTTTCTTTTTTCCCATAATAAGCATGTTACAATCTCAGATTGAGTTTGGAAAGCAGTTGTATATCTTTCCTTTGTTTTCAGCCCTATTTGCATTAACTAGAGGTACTTCAAATTAAACAGCCTTTCTGTTCATGTGCACAACTTCTGTTCACTGTCCTGAAGTGGACATGGGTTCTCATGTATATATGGACATGGGGTGCACAATAAACTTGCCGGGATTACTGGCACAAATCAGTATGGTCTGAATACTTTTGAATTTTACTCTTTGCAATCCTATTTTTTCTTTTTAAACATTTATGACTTATGGCTTGTGTGACTGGCATATATTTCTTTATTTTTTTTACTTCTTTATAGGAAGGTACATAGATACAGATTTGTGTGTGAAAGGATTGATAGCATTAAATAAATCTGGAAAATGTGATAGAAGTTTAGAGAAGGTAAAACAAGCATTTTAGATAACTGATTCTGCCCAAAATTATGCAGTATACCAGTCCCATGAGTACTGCTTCTTGTAACATTACTGGGGACAGTCCCATCACATAAGAATTTGTAAACATGATGAGGTTCCACTTGTAATCTCTACTGTCGCATGAGTTGTGTTGACATCACTCGTTGCCTTTCACATTAAAGCATATGTAATCTGGCTTTTAAGATTAAATGTTCTGAGTGATTGTTGCACATTTTTAAATGGCAGGATTTGCATTTATCTTGGATTGATCACTCATTACTCTTTGACACTGGCATATTATACAGCTAGAGAGCAAAAATGTGCTAATTTGCTATTATTTTTGTTTCAGGTTCTACCTTGCTAAGGTGGAAATAACTCATTTGGTATGAATACACTTTCGTATTTGATGTTTCCATTCATCGGGTGGTAATTTTTTGTTGTTTATTTTGGTAGTTGGTACCTAGGAAAATATATAGATTTGCCTCCAGATTGCATACACTTGACTTTTTAGGATCATATTTCCTTTTGGAATTTCATATTTATATCCTCATTTTCGGTTTCCCAAAACTGGAGGGAGTTCTAGAGAATTATAATTTTCTTACTTAGTGCATCATTTATGGCTGGTGTGTTTCTCAACTTTCTACTCATAGATCTATGCATGTAATTCCATGTGAAATCCAATTCTCGTTAGCCAATCTCAATGTCAGTGGGTTGCCTCCATTATCAAAGGAATGTAATGGGCCTTTTCAAGGATATTGGATGAGTGTATATACATACAGGGTATTTCAAAAGTCACTATTTGTTTTGGTGAAATTAGAAGTGTTTTAAAAAAAAATTATACTGGCAATAATGATAAGTGCTTCAGATGCAAATTCGTGTATTTAAAAAGTTTAATTGGTTTAAATCATTTGTTTCTAATATTTTTAAATTTCCATTTCAGACCCATATCATTGATGATGAACGTGTAAGAACAAGTGTTAGTGGTAACATGCAAGATAAAAGGCATGACGTGCAAGAAAACTATATGGACAATTTTGAGAGGAAGTTTCATGAAAAAGGTCCTACAGACAAGGCAGTTCGCTGGACTGGTCATGGAGGATCATGATCATGGGCAGCATGTTCACCTGATTTAACAATCTTAGATTGTTTTGCCTGGGGTTTCATTAAGTCTGAAGTGTATCATAAAAGAATTAGAGATGCAGCTGATCTTCGAAATCATATTACTGATGCAGTTCAGAAAATAACTCCTGAAATGCTTGAAAGTGTGTTCCATGAAACAGTTGATCGCTCTGAGATCTGTAGAGATATTGATGGTCGCCATGTGGAAACTGACAATTTAGTAGGTCAAATTCTTTAAGGCATGTACTTTAAAATAATTGTATGTTTCGTGTCTTAAAGGCTATCCTAAATAGAGGGTTTTTCAAAAGTCACTAGCTATTATTTTTCAAAATGATAGTGACTTGAAACACCCTGTGTTTATGATAGCATAGTTATAATGCTACAGTAATTTGCATATCTGGTATGATGCCTGCCTGTGGTTGCTCAAAAGCTTTTTAACCCATTCACTGGCCCTCACATTCATTTGTGTTGCCTGGTAAAGGGGTTCCCATATAAATCTACAATTGGTGCTTTCATGCCAACAGTTGAATATCAGATAATATATCTATAGTGGTGGCACAAGCAGCTGAAGGCCTCCTTTACAACAGTAACATATTTTTCCTCCAATTTCCCTTCAGACATGGTGTACAGGGCTGCATGTTACGGTGTTTGCTCAGTAGCAGTAGAGTCTAGTGGTTCATAAGATAATCAGTTTGATTTTATAAAGAACCAAATGCATAAAAACACTATGTAAATGAAGAAGTGACCATCAACACCAGGTTTTTTTCATTCTTATATGTAGATAAATTCTTTTTTCCCTTAAAAGCACCCATTTCTCAGAAACACCAAGAATTTTAAATGCATCCTTAAGGGGTTAAGACAAGAATACCTCATTTCTTGCAAGTGAGTAATGAAATGATTTGCTCAGTAAGGGTATGTTGATTTGTTAAGGGTTTCTGTTGTGTTCATGGCCAGCGACTCATGTAGAATTTGAAAATCAATTGTTTTTATGTATATGGGAACTACTGCCTTTCCAGGTTGTGTCTTTTAATAAATATTACTGGATTGTTTTACTTCTCAGCTGATAACAGTTGAAAAATTATCATACCCTATAAGGAATATTTTTTTTTTTATTTATTTATTTATTATACTTGATCGCTGTTTCCCGCGTCAGCGAGGTAGTGCTAGGAAACAGACGAAGAAAAA
>JAYMFT010265999.1:0-10697 GCA_038088735.1 Panulirus argus
GCCGAGTATTCCATGGTCTAGCTAGTGGTGGGGGCACACAAGCAGCCAGCTCTCGAGAGCAAAAGCCAAAGTAATACTACACTGATGGCAGATTTTTGGGAGAAACTGCAGAAGTTGGTGACCGATTTTGGAAGTGTGTGTGAAAGGAAAAAGTCGAGTGAATGTGAATAACTCTGAGGTTACTAGGGTTAGCAGGGTTGAGGGACAGATTGATTGGAGTACGAGTCTGAATGGAGAAAATTTGGAGGAGGTAAATTGTTTAGATACCTGGGAGATGACATGGCATTAAATGGTACCATGGAAGTGGAAGAGAGTAATATGTTGGGGAGGGGACAAAGGTTCAGGGAGCACTGAAGATTGGTGGAGATTATACTATCTGGGAGAGCAAAAATGGATTTGTCAAAGGAAAAGTAGTCCCACCAACTTTATATGGATGCAAGGCATGGGCTATAGATAAGACTACAGATGAAAGTGATTGTGTTGGAAATATGATATTTAAGGACAATATGTGGTATTAGATGGTTTGTTGGAGTAAGTATTGAAAAGATAAAGTAGATTTGTGATAGTGTGTTGGGAGAGCAGAAAAGGATATACTGAAATTGTTTGGAGAAATTGAGTGAATGTGAGGAAAGATTGACAAAGAGTATACAAGTGTCAGAAGTGGAGGGAATATTGAGAATGGGGAGACCAAATTGGAGGTGGAAGGATGGAGTGGAAAAGATTTTGTGATTGGAAACTGAACCTGTAGGAGGATGATAAGCTTGCATGGGACTGTGTATTGGAACTGTGGTAAAATGGGATTGATGTGCTATCAACGTACTGAACCAGGGTATGTAAAGTGTCCAGGGTAAACCATGGAATAGCATGTTGAGCCTGGTTGTGGACAGGGAGCTGTGGTTTTGGTGCATTGCACATGACATCTAGAGAATGGATGTGGCCTTAGTTTGTCTGTTCCTGGCACTAATGCTGGGAAACGGTGATCAAGTATTAAAAGAAAAAGTCTATCTTTATATCTCTGATGCCTCTTTTCATTGGGAACTCCCTCAGGGGCATGGCATTGGCAAAAGTCTCCATAACTGGTGACTCCAGTGTGTTCCTGCATCTTAGGCTTTAGTACATCACCCTTAATAAATAGGCCACTGGCAGAGAGCAACATTAGTGCAGTGTTTTCGGAGGTTCCTCCCGACTGCTTCTACCTAATGTGTCTAAGTGTAGAATTTGCCTAGAATTTGGTTCTGGTGAATGAATTATTGAGCTTATACATCTTTTTGTACTCCAGATTTGTGTTAGATATGCCTGGATTTATTTGCGTGAAGTTCTTTATAGTTTTGTGTTGTAAATTGCAGGTTAAATATGACAAGATGCACCAGTCTTTATATGAAAAACGCAGACAGGTAGTAAATTCTGAATATGAACCAAATGATGAAGAATGTGACTTCTCCTCTGATAATGAGGATGAGGAAGATAAAAGCCTTAGTAAAGACATGGAAGAAAAGGCGAAGATTGATGAAAAAGAAGAATCTAAGTAAGTTTCACTTGTATTTGTTGAATTTATCTTAAATATTATGGAAATAGTAAATAGGCATGTTAGAATTTATTTTTTTATTTACTGGAACTGTGAATCTCTTGCATCCTTTATGTTAAACAAGTTTCAAATTTCTCAGGGTGCATGATTTCGACGAAAACACCAAAGGCATTCCGGAGTTCTGGCTGACTATCTTCAAAAATGTAGACCTATTAGCAGAGATGGTGCAAGAATATGATGAACCAATAATGAAGCATTTAACAGATATCCAGCTGAAGTTCCATGATCAACCAATGGGTTTTACCTTAGAGTTCCACTTCAGTGAAAATGAACATTTCACAAACAAGGTTTTAACGAAGTATTATGAAATGAAGTGTGTTCCTGATAAGGAAGATCCCTTTGGCTTTGAGGGACCAGAAATCTTTAAGTGCAAGGTACGTTTTAGTAATGATATATCCCCTTTAGTTACACAGCTACTTCATTGACAAAGTAATTGAGGCCTTGTGACTTTATTTCAGTGCCACTTGCGGTTGGAGAGTAAGTGTTAAAGGAAAATTGACTACTTATCCCTGGGGATAGGGGAGAAAGAATGCTGCCCACATATTCCTTCCATGCCATAGAAGGTGACTAAGAGATGCAGGAGTGAGTGATTGGAAAGCCTCCCTTCCTGTGTTACTTTCCAAAAGAAGGAACAGAGCAAGAGCCAAGTGAGGAATCTTTCTTCATAGGCTTTGTCATCTGTTCTTGGCGCTACCTTGCTCTTGCGGGAAATGGCGAGCATGTATGAAGAAAACTGTGTAATTATAGTTAATATAACGACTGAACATTTAAGAATAATATGTTCTGACAAACACTCGTCTCCTGTAATAGTATCTGACTGGGATCAGGGTAATTTATAAGGTGTGTTTTTCAAAACCCTGAAGCATATTTTGGTCAATTTGGAATGGTTGCCTTTTCTGAAACCCATGCCAGGTCCTGTTGCCTTAAAAGGCTTTTACTGTCCTTGTTTTTTCAGTTTTTATGAAGGTAGCTTTTAGAATCTAACCAGTTCCATAATAATGTATTGATTACATGAATCAGGGAGGTAAAACTTTTCCTCTTTACTTGGAAAGATTGTCTATTCCTCTGCAGTATCTTTCAGATATTTCTGTAAGATATTATTTGGCACTTTTCAGGGTTGTACCATAGACTGGAAGAAGGGCAAGAATGTAACGGTAAAGACAATCAAGAAGAAACAAAAGCACAAAAGTCGAGGGGCTGTTAGGACTATAACAAAGACTGTACAAAATGATTCCTTTTTCAACTTCTTCAATCCTCCACCAGGTGAGTAAAATAATCAGAAGCTGTGTGCTTTCTCAATGTTTTGTATATTGCATTTGGGGAGAGGGTTTTAACCTTTATCTCTGTTGCTGCATTTTAGGAATTTGAGATGTATTCTGTCACTTGATTTTAGAAATTAAAAAGGTAATTTTGGAAATTTTAGCATTTGGTACTTTTCATGTACAAAGCATTAGTATTCCGTATATCCGTATGTGTGCATGTATGTATATATGTGTATATGTGGGGGGATGGGTTTTTCTTCATCTTGTTTCCTGGCACTACCTCGCTGATGCGGGAAACAGCAATCAAGTATAATAAATAAAATAAATATAAAATGTTCATTTTGTATGATGTGAATAATGCCCTCTTTTTTAATTTGAAGGAAAAAAAGTAATGCTTGAGAAATGGTAACAGGCTAAAGATCTTCAAGAAACTTTAGTATTGTATTTTATACAAGATGTAAAAACACTGAAATGAGAAAAAATTTTTCATTTCATATGGAAGTTTGAGTATGCAGTCTGTTGGGAGTGAGGGAGTCTGGGAAGAGTCAGTTTTTGTTTGCTGATGACTGATCCCCGGAGGAAGATTCAAGTGAGAAAATCCAGAAGTTGTTGACAGAGTTTGGGAGAGAGTGTGGAAGGAGGAAGTTAAGTGTATATGTGTAGAAAAGCAAGATTATTAGGATTAGCTGGGCAAAGGGACAGTTGGTAGGCAACCACTGTCCAGATATTGGGGAGGGTTAGTGATGGCTGCATAGTGAGTAGTCATCAAGTTGCTTTCTTTTGCCCCAGGTAGCTGTTTTTTCTTTTTGCCTCACCCACACATGGACTGCTGGCATTCTGTCTTCAAACATAAAGTCTGTCATTGTCACTCATAACACTTAACAACGCTTAATTCATGCTACTCGTTCTTCAAAACTCTAGATTTACTGCCTATAGTGCCATGCACTATCCCTGCCTTTTGGCAAAATGACAGGAGCAATAGATAGAAATATTTGGTAGGAATACTATACAGGAGCATTAGGTAGTAGTAGTAGTAGCCAAGAGCATTAGGTAGAAGTAGTAGGTTGGAACATTGGGTAGAAGTAATTGGTTGAAACAGTGGTTAGGGGCCTCTGAAAGCACTGCTATCAAGTTGTCCCCTGCCAGTGGCCTTGTTAATTGTGAGGTACTAAAAGCTAAGAAATGGCACTAAAGTACAACAGTTACAGTCTCCTCTGCTTTGGCCTTCCCCTTGAGTGAGTTTCCAAAAGGAATGGGCATCAGAGATGTAGATAGATAGGGAAAAGTTAGTTGTGCAAGATTAAGTGGAGAAAATTTGATGTGTAAGTAAAGTGTTTTAGATACCTGGGAGTGGACATGGCATCTAATGTAACCTTGGAAGCAAAAGTGTCATAGGGCGAGTTAGGAGGGACAAGGTTCTGAGAGAATTGAGGAATGAGTGGAGAGAGAGAGGTTATTATCTGTTGAGGGCAAAAATAGGCTTGGAAGTAATTGTATTCCCAGTGATGTATTATGAAGGGCATGGGTTGTAGATAAGGATGTATAGAGGAGGGTGGATGTTTGGAAAAGTATTGGAAAAGAAATATTTGGGGACAATTTTTTAGTTTGTGGCAGATTGATTTAGTAATAAAAGGTTAATAGAAAGATGTAAGAAAAACAATGTGGTGAGAGCTGAAGAGGATGTGTGAAATGGCTTGGACATAAGAAGAAAATTAGTAAGGACAGGCTGACAAAGATATATATGTGTAAGAAGTGGAGAGGGATGAGGAAAAGGGGAGACCAATTGGTGATAGAAGGATCAAGTGAAAAATAGCTTGAGTGGTTAGGGCAGAAGGATCAAGTGAAAAATAACTTTGAGTAGTTAGGGCAAAAGGATCAAGTGAAAAATAACTTGAGTGGTTAGGGCCACAATGTGCAGGAGGGTGAAAGTTGTGCATGGGATAGAATGAATTTGAGTAATGCAGTATACAGGAAGTGATGTAAGTGGACTGAACCAGAGCATATGAAGCAGCTAGGTCTGTGGGACTGTTTGTGGATAAGGGGCTGTGGGTGTTGCATTATGCATGACAGATGGAGAATGGATGTGAGCTAATGGGACCTTTCCTCCTGGTGCCACCTTAGTGACCCAGGAAATAGTGAATAAGTATGAAAAAGATATTTGTAAGGAGCATGGGTGAAAAACAAGGCAAATGAGAGTTGGGGTGAGAGAGTATCATTAACCTTTAGGGAGAATAAGAAGATGCTTTGGAAAGAGAAAATTAATGTGTGAAAGAGAAAGGAACAAATGAGAGCATCAGGGAAGGGGGCAAAAGGGGAAGCAATAACAGATAGTGATGAAGTGAGGAGGAGATAGTTAGTATTTTGAAGGATTGTTAAATGTGCTTGATGAGAGTGGTAAATGGAGGTTGTTTCGGTCAGGGTTGTATTAGAAGTGAGAGTTTTGGAGAGTGGTTTGGTGAAGAGAGGTATTAAAAACCTTTTGGAAGATGAAATGTGGCAAGGCAGTGGAAGTCAATGGTGACTGTTGTTGATTTTTTTATTAAGGATATTCAATGTATTTTTGGATCATAGTGAAGTGCCTGGGAAATAGTGGAATTGTAATAGGGGAATAGTGCTGTTGTAAAGAGACAAAGGGGATAAAGTTGAGTGTTAAACTACAGAGGCATAAGTTTGTTGATAATACCTGGTGAGTTTTATAAGAGGGTATTTATTAAGAGGGTGAAGTCATGTGCAGAGCATCAGATTAGGGAGGAGCAGTATGGTTTTAGAAGTGGTAGAGGAAGTGTGGATCAGGTGTTTTCTTTGAAGAATGTATGTGAGAAATTCTTAGAAAAACAGATGGAATTGTGTGGCATTTATGGATCTGGAGAAGGTATATAATAGGGCAATTGAGATGCTTTGTGGAAGGTATTAAAGATTTATGATGTGGCAGATAAACTGCAAGAAGCAATGAGTTTTTATCAAGGGTGTAAGGTGTATATGAGTAGGAAGAGAAGAGAATGAATGTTTCCCAGTGAAGATTGGTCTGTGGCAGGGGTGTGTGATGTCACCATAGTTGTTTGATTTGCTTTTGGTTGGAATGCTGAGGGAGGTAAACGCTAAAGTCTTGGAAGAGGATGAGTATGCAGTCTGTTGGGGATGAGAGGGCCTGGGAAGTGAGTCAGTTGTTGTTCGCCAGTGTTACAGCCCTGGTGATTTGAGTTAGAAACTGTTGAAATTGGTAACCAAGTTTGTGAAAGAAAGTTGAGAGTGAATGTGAATAAAAGTGGGGCTATTAGGTTCAGCAGGGCTGAGGATGAGGAACAAGTTGGTTTGGATGTAAGTTGGAACCGAGAAAAAATGGAGGAAGTGAAGTGTTTTAAATATTTGGGAGTGGACATATTCTCTCTCTCTCTCTCTCTCTCTCTCTCTCTGCACTTTTATATGATTTAAAAAGTTGAGCATTTTATTGTATGTGTACAATAGGAAATAACTTTATTAATTTCTCAACAATGTGATCTTAGAAAAAGCATGTCGGTAACATTGATATTAAACAGAATACAGTACTACATGGTATGAAAATTTTTAATATAATATGATTGATGAGCTTAAGTGCAGTAATTTATATTGAAAGCAAACTTTGTGTTACATTGATTTTATCATTTTTCAAGTTATGCTTGTAACAAGATATTCATAATGCATTTATCATTGATAGAAATGAGTTGAGGAAAGATTATGAAATTGTTCCAATTGGTGATGTGTTAAAACAGGTCTACAGGAAGAATTTGGGAACATCCCGTTGCTATCCTGTTATGGTGTTTAGTGAAACATCATGCATAAGCATAAAGTTTACATAAATGTAGATGTGTATACAGAAAAGAGCCACAAGGTTAGGTGACTTAATACAGTGGCTGACCCCTCTTGGCTGTGGAGTACCCAAACAACCACACCAACAGACAGTAGAGTGGTAGTTTTTCAAGCCATAGAAATTTTGCTGAACTAGGAGAAAGAGGAGTACGTCATGCATCCCGGTTAGTACTGTGTTAAAACAGGTTCAGAGTGAGAATTAAGATCGTGTTGGTTTCTTCTCACAGGGTTTAGTGGAACATGAAGCATAGGCATAGGATACTTAAATTTGGATGTGTTCTGTACAGAAAAGAGCAAGTGGTTTAGGTGAACTAGTATGATGACTGACTAGTTGACTTAAATGACTACAGCCCCTGATGACAGAGTGGCAATATTCCAAACCTTAAAGTTTTGCTATACTTGGATAATATACCCCCTTCCTCACCAGCATAGGTATGACAGGTCTAGCATATTCATGGAATCTTCCTCAAGATCTGTTTGTCAACTCTTTAAGCTTTCTCAAGATCCATACATGCTTAGAAGTTATTTCTCTCTCCCCATCTCGTTATTTCTTGCCCAAACTCTCCAATGCAAACACCAGATCCTTACATCCCTTACTACCCTTAAAGTCACTATGCTTTTCCCCATTATGGTGCTTTGCGCATGCCATCACCATCTGAATCACCTCTTTCCTGTACAACTTAACAGTTATGCTTGGCACTCTCTCTATTTAATTCAAACATTCAAAGCATGCGTACACACACACACATACACACACCCACAAGGGGGGGGGGGGCACTGCAGACACAAGTCCCCCTCCTGCAACCATACAGACATTGAAAATCCTGGCTAATCATTCAACAACACTTGTCATCCTCTTTCTTTAGATTTTCATCTACAGCCCCATTCACTCCTGGTTTGCTACCCTTTATCTTATGGAGAACTTTAACAACCTTGCCTCTATCTATTTACATTTTGTATATCTTGAACTAATGTGCTGAACAATGCATTCTAGAACACACACACACACACACAAGTCCATGGTGATAGTTATGGTGAAATTGCAATTCAGTAGTTCATGTAATTTTATTTAATGTAATTTTTCTAAACATGTGGCAGAACCTTCCCATGTCTTTCCCAATAGCTATGACCTTGCACATTTCAAAAGACTGGTCTTTCACTATTTCAAAAATTTGTAAATACTTTCCCTTGTCTTTTCTTTTTCCACTGCATAATTCTCTGTATTTCAATTAGGGCCCAGCCTCAATGTAGACATTTGTCTGTGACTGAAGCCGGCAACATATGAAAAATGATTCATGGAGACAGTCCGCCTCGTCAGGTGCCAACAATTCATAAAGTTTTTTAAATCCCAACACCACCACAAAAATTCCGTCTCTCCTCTGCCATTCTAGAGGACACACTGGCCAGACCATTAAAGGGAAAGTGGGGGGTGCAGTTTGGTTGAGGGGGGTTGGCCTGAGTAACAAGGTGTGTGTTCGACTGTTTTTCTTATCGTTTCTTGATAATTCTTTATTAAGGATTTGGTTGATAATAGGATGTGCTTTAAAGTTGCCTGGGGATAATTAGATATATTAATATCAGCACATTAAGGGTAGCATAATCAGAAGAGGAACACAGTGTGACTGGGTTGGTAAGGGTTACAGGGTGATCGTTATCCTGACAGTTTTTAGCTATCCCATTTTTGTGGTCAACCCAGCAAACTGAATAACGATGCCAATAGCATCTCTGTTACAGTTTTTCCAGTCTGTCCAATGTATACATCTTTACATGCCTAACATTTGACAGCATAAACACTCACAATTTTTGGATAATTTGGCTTACTTTTAATTAATGTCTTATTGATAGTGAAATTGCACTAGAAGGCAACATTAAAAGCACTTTTTTGGTACCTGTCTACATTAGCTATGTTAGGAGAATAGGGTAACACTAAACATTTATACCTATCATTTTCATTTTTGTTATTAGATGCACAAAATGTCTTCATAGCGTTCCAGTAAGTAGTATTCACAAACCACTTAGGATTACATAAATGCCTAAAGATGGTATTATATGACTACATTTGTCTGCTAGACTTATGGGATCACATATCTGTAATTATCTTAAAAACATGAACATAACTACAGACATTTTAAAGGAGAATCATGTACTGAAAACTAATGAATATATCTCTGAGCTGGTAGGCTTCCTGTAGATCTTGAAGGACAAGTTATCAGATTCCCTAGTTTACAGCACATCAAGAAATGGCAGTTTGCCTTCTTTTTCCCATTCAGTCTTGAATTAAATGGTGGGATGGATATTATTTAATTCATTAAAGAAAATATCTAATATGTATGAAAAAATGTATATATCAGGTAAGTATATAATTAATTTATGTGGGGGAAAATGGGTTCTTTAGTATTTGGCATGTTACATGTGAAGGACAAAGTTGTTCGGTATCAAAGATAGGAATGTTAGCGTTAAATTTCTTTTGAACTATTAATTACAGAAATTAAAGATAGAAGTTCTTTTATATTCCTGACATCATTCTGTTTGGTTTTCAGTTCCCGAGGATCCGGATGAAGACTTAGATGAAGATACCCAGGCACTTTTGACCGCGGACTTTGAGCTTGGTCACTATATTCGAGAACGAATTATTCCACGTGCAGTTCTGTTTTATACGGGAGAAGCTTTAGATGATGAAGATTTTGAAGAGGAAGAGGGAGAGGAAGGTGAGTTTATTCAAAGTTATATATATTTCTGTTTATAATACATAGGTGAAAGGAGGGAAAGTTGACAGAAGAGATGAATAGATTCATTGTGGTACATGATTAGGACTGGAGATGTTTTTCTTAAAGGTGTTAGAGGAATGATTGGTAATGAGATATATTAGAATTCTGAGTAGAGAGGTTGTGAATTGAGATGTAAGTCTCACCCAAGATCTAGTGTGGAAAGTGAAAGAGAAATGGAAGTCCATGTCTCACTTTTCACATTATGCATGTGTTAAGAATGTAATATTGATTTCATAGTTTTATATATATTATTTATTATACTTGATTGCTGTTTCCTGTTTTAGCGAGGTAGTGCCAAGAAACAGAATGAGAAAGATCTATCCACTTACATACACACATATACATGCACATATATGCTCAATACATACATATGCTTACCAACATATACATATATACATACATACACATACATATTCATACTTACTTGCTTCCATCCATTCGTGGTGCCACCCCACCCCACAGGAAATAGCTTCGCCACCCCTGGTGTCCTCAAGGTAGTGCCAGGAAACAGACGAAAAAGGCCGCATTCGCACACGCTCAAGTCTCAAGCTGTCATATGTAATGCACTGAAACCACAGCTCCCTATCCTCATCCAGGCCCCATGGACCTTTCCATGGTTTACCCCAGACATTTCACATGCCCTGAAACGTTTATGGTAAACCATGGAAAGGTCTGTGGGACCTGGGTGTGGATAGGGAGCTGTGGTTTCAGTGCATTACACATGACAGCTAGAGACCAACTGTGAGCGAAAGTGGCCTTTTCGTCTGTCTCCTGGCGCAACCTCACTGATGCAGGAGGTGGTGATGCTATTTCCTGCAGGACAGGTTGGCATCAGGAATGGATGGAGGCAAGCAAGTATGAATGTGCATATGTGTATTTGTATGTATAGTGCATATATATGCATGTATGTATATATGTGGGGGAGTGGGTCTTTTTTCGTCTGTTTCCTGGCACTACCGTGCTGATGCAGGAAACAGCTATCAAGTATAATACATAAAATGGATGGAAGCATGCAAGAATGAATGTGCGCATGTGTATATGTATGTATTGTGCTCGCCCCCATCCACTCCTGATGCCACCCTGCCCCACGGGAAACTAGCACTGCCACTCCCCGCGCCGGCGAGGTAGCACCAGGAGACAGATGAAATGGCCACATTCACTCACACTCAGTCTCTACCTGTCATGTGTAATGCACTGAAACCACAGCTCCCTTTCCACATCCAGGCCCCACAGACC
>JAYMFT010266010.1:0-24301 GCA_038088735.1 Panulirus argus
CAACCATATAATATTGTTGGAACTACTATTCCTTCAAACATACCCATTTTTACTCTCCAAGATAATGTTCTCTCCTTTCACACATTCTTCATCGCTCTCTGAACCTTTGCCCCCTCCCCCACCTTATAACTCACTTCTGCTTCCATGGTTCCATTTGTTGCCAAGTCCACTCCCAGATTTCTAAAACGCTTTACTTCCTCCAATTTTTTTCCCATTCAGACTCACTCCCCAGCTATATATAGTGTTAATGGGATGACCTTGATTAGTGCCTCAGCTGCCCATGCCATCTCAGCTTAAAAAGAAAAAAAAGAAAAAAAATAGATTAATAGATAAATCAATAAATAAATGAATAAATAAATAATAGATAAAAAATGAAAAAAAAAAGCATCTGCCAGGAACTTGTTAATTACTGACATGGGCATGCACCTGTCATTGAGGTAGGATGTTGACTGTACATGGTAGGTCATACATGATCCTTAGTGACCAGGTGGAAACACCTCTTAGGCTCACATCTCACCCATTGTGCAGAACTGAATGAAATATTAACATGTATTACATTATTGTTAGAAATATGGACCTAAAATGTAGTGAATTGACACTATCATTTATTCTGTTTGAAAACCCTGCCAAAACATTATCAAAGACCTGGTTGAATTCTCTAAAGTAAAACACTTACCAGAGAAGTTAGCAATCCTAGGATATAATTTTTTTCAAAGAAGGCTCCACATATTTGGTTGTTGTACATGACACTATACTGGCAGACTTGGTTAGAAAATTAGAATATGGTGCACACAATTATTTATATTGAATAGTTGGATGTACATAAAACATTACTTGGGTTAATGTCTGGACCCCCCAAACTGTGTGAGGAAGATGAAAAAATTGTTTGATGAAATCATATCCTTTCTAAGTGACATAGAAACAATGATTGTAAGAGATTAAAACAGTCCCAATATAAACTTTCTAAAACTAATGATCCAAGTTCCATTGAAAGGCGGTATTACATTAGCTATAGTAATGTCCACAAACAGGGAACTTTATTAGCAAAGATTATGTCATAGGTACTCTTATGTAGGTGGTACTCTCTGGCTGCTACACTATCCCATAACACCACTGCACCTACAACCTAACACAATTATAATCAAACCTCAAGAAATAATACTATAATTGATTTGAGTTTTACAAATTATATAGCTGTAATTACAGATACTGGGAGGTCACAAAAACAATTGTCTCTGACCATAGTATGATTTAAATGTGTACTAACTTTAGCATTGAAATGAATACAGTCAGATGGTGAAGTGAGAGCATTTGTATACATGTCTGGGAACTTTAACTTCAACTCTGACAAAAAGAATTGGAACAAAGTAGATAATCTTACAGAAAACATGCAGTTTTTGGATAGTCTTAATAGTATTAATGTACAAACATAGCAATTTTCTTCTTACTTTTCAATGAAATGATCCTAAAACTAGTGCCTAGTATAAGAAAGCATAACATGAAGAGAAAGACACTATGGGATAGAAAAGAGTGGATGAAGAGAATGGAAGTAGAAACTTAGATTTACATCAAGCACAGATGGATTCGAACAGTTAAAAAACAAAATAAAAAATGCAGACAGAAAAATAATGGAATTACACAGAAGGGAATGTATAAACAAAAACCCAAAATATGTGTTTGCTTAAATGAACAGAAAAGAGTACAGATTTTCAGAGATTGAACTTTTCAAAGAAGGTGACAGTTATGAAATGACTCTAAAAGATGATTTCAAATGATAGTTAACCAATAAAAATGTGAGTTTAGTACAAGTGAGCATGAGTAGATATATGAAATGCTTAATGATCATGATGAGCATGCACTCAGGTATAAACTTTTCAGTAAGTTATAGAATTGAAGCAATGAATGAGGTTTAAGGAAACTGAGCTCTTAGGCCTGATGGAATAGCCAAACCTTGTACAGTGCTGCTGAGACAAAGCATAAACTAAACAAGCATAGCAGATATACACAAAATGGCATACATAATGCTAGTACACAAAGGAGGATCCAGATTACTGCAGTAATAATACAGATCAGTTAGTTTAACTTCGCACATAATCAGTGTATTTGAGGGAGTAATGAAGAACATGCAATGGAAAATCTTACTTCAGATAGACTCATTGTTGAAGGACATCATGGTTTTGTCCAAGGTAAAAGCAAGCAAATACAACTATTAGCCCATCCTAATGACATACATGAAAGTTTTTTTGGATAGGAAAAGAATGGACGCAGTTTTTCTTGATTTTATCAAAGCATTTGATAAAGGAAACTATGGAGTGTCACTAAACAAAGAAAGTTGTAATATAAAAAGAAAACTAGGAAAATAGATCAAAGAATTTTTTTCATATTTGATAGCCATTTTCCAAGCTAGCAAGGTAGTGCTAGAAACAGATGAAGAAAGTCTGCATGCGTTCACATCCATTCTCTACCTGTCATGTGTAATGCACTGAAACTGCAGCTCCATGTCTACAATCATGCCCCACAGACCTTTCCATGGTTTAGCCCAGCTACTTCACATGCCCTGGTTCAGTTCATTGACAGCATGATGACCACTATATACCACATCTTTCCAATTTATTCGTATCCCTTGCACACCTTTCACCATCCTGTATCTTCAGGCCCCAATCACTCAAAATCTTGTTCAGTCCATTCTTCCATCTCCAGTTTGATCTCCCCATTGTAGTTCCTTCCACTTCTGACACATGAATCCTCTTTGTTAACCTCTCTGCACTCAATCTCTCCATTGTCCAAACCATTTCAGCACACCCTCTTCAGCTCTCTCAACTACATTTCACACCTCTCTACTTTCCTTTTATTACATACTTGATCAAACCACTTCAGATTGCATTTAGTCCTCAAACATTTCATTTCCAACTTATCCACCCTCCTCCATACATCCTCTTCTGTAACCCATGCCTTGCATCCATATAACATTGTTGGGACTACTATACCTTCAAACATATCCACTTTTCCCTCCCAGATAATGACCTCTCTTTTCACACATTCTTCAGTGCTTCCAGAACCTTTGCCCCTTCGCCCACCTTGTGACTCTCTTCCACTTCCATGGTTCCATTCACTGCCATGTCCATGCCCGGGTATCTAAAACAGCAGCCAGTAATTCTTCCAGTTTTTCTTCATTCAGACTCACACTCCAGTTAACATGTCCCTCAGTCCTACTTTTATTCACATTTATTTTCAACTTTCTCTTTTCACACGCTTCCAAACTTAGTCACCAACTAATGCAGTTTCTTGCTCAAATCTTCTACCAGTACTGTATAATCTGCAAAGAACAACTGACTGACTTCCCAGGCCCCATCATACCATACAGATTGCTTCTCACCCCTCTCTCCAAGACTCCCACATTTACTGCTTTAACTACCCCATTTGTAAATAAATTAAACAGCAGTGGTGACAGAAAACTAAGAGAAAATTCATAAAAGTTGTAAATGGAAATATATCTGAAGAAGTAGATGTACTGTCTTGGAGAAGTTTTTGTAACAATACATTATATAGTCATGATTTCAGACATTGAAATTAAGAGGGTCTTGTCAGATGTTTTGTAGATGATAGGAGAGTAAGTAAAGCAATAGTGCATAAGATCAAGAAAAACTTTAGAGAGACCTGATTGATTTCTACAAGTGAGTGGTTGATAAATTAATGGAAGTTAATGAACATTCGAACATGTGGAGTGAAGTAATTGTCAGAGATTAAGGAGTAATTATAAGTGAAAAACATATATTTCAAGGAACACATTGAAAAGATACTGTTTTTAATCCAGATAATGAGTGGAATGATATTGAGAACATTTGCAACAAAAGACATACACCTTCACAATGAAAATGTTTAATGTTTATTTAAAAAGTAAACTTAAATATTCCTGTGTTGTATGGTGACCAGTAAAACTGATTGAATTAAACAATACTGACAAAATACAGAAAAATTTACACAGTTAAGATTAAGGGAATGGAACATATGAATTACCAAGAACAATTAAAAGAACTAAAACTGTACGGTCTTGAACATTGGAAACGAAATATATAATGATATATGCTTGACAACAAATAGAGGGGATAAAGAAGTGTTTTTAATGTGAAACCTGCCAAGGATGATACAGAATCACTGAGTAAAGAGTATTTCTTGGAAATGCTAGAAATGCTTAAGACAGAGATACTTGAATGCTAGACAAGGAAGTTGGAATGATTATTTAATGTAATTCCTGATGGTTTAAGAAAATTAGATTGAGTTGCTAGAGAGACCTCCAGAAGAGGGTTAGATTCATGGTTAAAAGCATTACTGGATGAACCTAGATTAGATGACAATGCCAGAGGAGTAGTTGCTGAAAAAAATTGCATTGTGCAACAAGCCAGACAAGTGAGGGAATGAGGCAAGGTCATCAGGAGAAACTTTGTTCATCAACATACAAATTAAGTAGTGAACTCAATGCTCTATCCCTACCACCATAGCAAAATCTCATTGTAGGTACGTTGGTACTCACTGGCTACCATTCCCTTTCACACCATCACCACTCCATCCAACCCTAGCCACCACACCCTCCATGACTGCCACCACTCTCATACTCTCTGGCCACCACACCATGAATGGCAAAATAGCATTGTTCAGTGGTATAATTACTCAACCCTGCCATTTTCACTTGTCATACCTCCCATATTGCTGGCACAGCCTTCTGGTTCACAAAGGAAATATTTTTCTGAAAATGCAGTAATTTCTATCCTGCCAAGGAATTGGGTGAATTATTGGCACTTGTGTATTGGGGTTAGTTGTGCATCTGGCTACTCTCTTGATGTGCCTTCAGACAGACAGACAGAAAGAAGGCAGGACTGCTTTCATATAGTATAGAAGTACACAAGCTCAGCTTGAGGATGAGAGAATGTCTTAGGAAAGGGCAAAGTTTTAAGAGTTTGTAGAACAGTTGGTGAAGCAGGGAAATAGTGGTTGCTGAAAGACATATCTTAGCCAGGTTTCATCAGATTTTGAGATTTAAAGTTCACAAGTTGTGCAGCAGGCTGGTATTTTTGGAACAAGTTCTGCTTCATACCCTGAAACAGAGTTTTGAGAGAAGCTTGTAGTTTTGGTTGTGAAGTGATTGATACAGTTGGATATGAGAGAAGTAAGATATCAGAAAAGGTACTGGCCAGATGGTGTTCAAGAAAATAAAGCTAGATGATGGATTTCCTGACAGATTTATCCATGCCGCTTAACTGTTTATGCATTCTTGGGAGAGTGAAATATTAATAGTAATATAATGGCATTCTACCACATGTGTTAGAGTGTATGAGATATTCTAATGCAGGATTTTCTGTATCTTTAAGATTATGCCACAATTCATGATGACATGTTAGAGTGTATGAGAAATTCTAATGCAGGATTTTCTGAATCTTTAAGATATTGCCACAATTCATGATAACATGAACACACCTGGCGGAAATGGCTACGGATTAGGGAGAAAATTAGCATTGACCTTAGAGAACCAATTGATCAAATACACCTTTGGGAAAGTGTAATAAAGAACTAAATGCTTCACATGTTGTTAAGGTAAATGTGGGTTTTGTCAGTGCTATAGTTCCATATCAAGTTTATTGACTTCAAGGGTTCAAGAATTTTATTGGTTTGTAATTTTGAGAAAATCTTGCATTTTAGCTTATATACCAGTTAGGGTGGTACAAATTTGAGAGAGTAAAAGAACCAGGTGCTAACTTATTTTGAAAGCCTTCTTGGTGTGATGACCCTTGTGGTAAATATTGATAACAAAATGCTGTTGCACTTACATCCTTTTGATTTTTCTTCCTTTTGTCAGAATAAAACAAAAAGCTTGCCACTTAATGAAAAGACTTGTTTGAATTTTAATGAGTAAGGAATCAGTTTCTTGAGGACAAAATATTTTTTGAGGGGTTTACCTTTGGTGTGGAATGGTTATTGTGTTATTACTGTTTCTTCTTACAGGGGTATTTATTCATCTCTGTCCTTGTGAACACAAATAGTGACCTCATTAAGCTGATTGTCCAAAGCATCAAGAATGACTTGGGCTCCCGCAACCCTGTGCACGTCAATCTAGCTCTTCAGTGTATCGCAAACATAGGCTCCAAGGAGATGGCTGATGCATTTGGCACAGATATTCCAAAATTACTTGTATCTGGGTAAGGATAGTGTATTTCTTATGTGTTTTGGACTCAATAAATTGAATTTATGGTTACTTTTAATTTTGTTTTGCTCAACAGTGAAAGGAATTTTGAGCAGTCGGTGCCTGAACATGCCGGAGGGTGAAAGGCATGCACAGAATTGAGTGAAATGGAACGTTTTGGTATACTGGGGTCGACATGCTGTCAGTGGACTGAACCAGGGCATGTGAAACATCTGTGGTAAACCATGGAAAGGTCTGTGGAGCATGGATGTGCTTAGGGAGCTGTGGTTTTGATGCATTACACATGACAGCTAGAGACTGAGTGTGAGCAAGTGTGGCATTTTTCGTCTCTTTCCTGGCACTACCTCGCTGACGCAGTGAGTGGCAATGCTATTTCCTGTGGGGAGGGGTTGCGTCAGGAATGGATGGAGGCGAGCAAGTATGAATATGTACATGTGTGTATGTATGTTTATATCTATATGTCAGTATGTATATGTATGTATTGGGCATATATGTGCATGTATGTTTATATGTGTGTATATGAATGGATGGGTCTTTCTTCGTTTGTTTCCTGGTGCTACCTCTCTGATGCGGGAAACAGCGATCAAGTATAATAAAAGAAAAATGATAAAGTATAAAAGGATGGAGTGAAAAAGATTTTGAGTGACCAGGGCCTAAACATGCAGGAGGGTGAAAGGTGTGCACATAATAGAGTGAATTGGAATGATGTGGTATACTGGGGTCATTGTGCTGTCAGTGGACTGAACCAGGGCATGTGAAACGTCTGTGGTAAAAAATGGAAAGGTCTGTAGAGCCTGGATGTGGATAGGGAGTTGTGGTATCTGTTCCTTACACATGACAGCTAGAAACTGAGTATGAGTGGTTGTGGCCTTTTTTCATCTGTTTCCTGGTGCTACCTCGCTGATGCAAGGGGTGGTGATGCTGTTTCCTGTGGGTTGGGGTGGGTTGACACCGGAAACGGACGAAGGCAAGCAAGGATGAATATGTACATTTGTATATATGTACATGTGTGTGAGTATATGTATGTATATTCATATATATATCCCTGGGGATAGGGGAGAAAGAATACTTCCCATGTATTCCCTGCGTGTTGTAAAAGGCGACTAAGAGGGGAGGGAGCGTAGGGCTGGAAATCCTCCCCTCCTGTTTTCACTTTTCCAAAAGAAGGAACAGAGAAGGGGGCCAAGTGAGGATTTTTTCCTCTAAGGCTTAGTCCTCTGTTCTTAACACTACCTCGCTAATGTGGGAAATGGCAAATATGTATGGGGAAAAAAGAAAAAAAAAAGGGGGGGGGAAATTTACTCCAGTTACACTTTTATAAACCATTTCTTAATACCTTTGCTCACTGATCCCAGGTCAGCCACTCACAATGTGTTACTTGTATATCCTTTAAATGCTCAGTGATTGAAAACTTTTGCTGTGCTGAAAGTGGAAACAGCTTGGCATTCATTTTTGAAAACTTCTGTCTTCCCATTTCCTGTTTTTGAAAACATTAGAAGTTGCAGTCAGATGTAATATCCAGTATTTATATCATTGAGGAGCTCCTTCACACTACACTTCCCCCAACTTACTTGTACAAAATTTTGAGTAAGCTTCACTAAATCCAGGGAATATGTACAAGTGCAACCTCGAGCTGTCAGACCATGTTTATATTCAGATGTCTTATGCATTCACACACATTTTTTCACTATTGGAAAATAATGGACTGGTCATTATCTCCCAACTGCAAATGCAAGCCAGTGACATTAACCCTAACCAAATAGCTGATAGGGGATAGATCAATGATGTCATCCCAGTGGCAGTTGCTGATTGGTAAAGTGTAGACCCATTGAATGATCAATGGCTGCAGATACATTTAGATCATTCATAAAGGGTGATGGAAGGCTGATAACTCCTTGTTAAAACATAATATTGTAGTTACCAGAGATATGATTTTCCCCAAATTCTTGCCTGATATTGCTCTTTTGTACCCTGCTCTGATATCGACTTGAGGTGCACAAACAATCTCCTTCTTACTTAGGAACATTGCAGTCGACTTTAAGTGTCCCTCTAATTATAGTTTTAATAGAGTATTGTTGGGCACATCGTTTGGTGCTAACTTCCTCATTCATGCTGCACTCTTAAACATGAGTTTGTTTATTGGCATTTCAATGTTAAGTTAATGATTTGTTTTGAATTGACGATGCTGAAACTGTGTAATTATGTTATCAATTTTTTCCAGTTACAATGTTGATGAGCGTTATGAGAAGTTTGTTGAACAGTGCAACCAGGTAAAAAATCGTTACATCAGGAAAGAGAGTGCATCTACCTGTACAGTGTTTCAGGACAGGGAGATGGCATATGTCACAGTTTCCACACATAAACCAGTCAGGTAACAAAAAAAATGAAAGTATTGATAATTTGTAAATTTCTGTCCTCCTTGTACTTCAATTTCTAAAAGTTAGAAAAGAAAGAGCTTAATGAAGAGGGTTCATCCTCTTTATACCTTAGGCTGAATGTGGATAGATGAAACTAGGATGAGAAGGAAGGAGAGATATGTAGGTTGAGTGGTGGCTTGTCTGCTGAAGGAATAATGGGTATGTGTTAAAGACATTAAGGAAGTGAGTCTCTGACTGATGTGGGTGAAAATAAAAGTGGATTATGAGATGTGGGTGATAGTGCTGATGCACCTGATCTTGAGAGGAGTGGGGGAAGAGAGGCAAGCATTTTGAGAGGAGCTGAGTGGGTGCATCAGCAGTTTTAGTGTGAGGGGACCAAGTATTAGTGCTGGGTGATTTCAATTCAAGAGTGGGTGATGTGGCAGTTTAAGGTATAACTGGGGGGCATGGGATACCTAGTGTGAATGAAAATTGTGAACAGCTTGTGTGGATCGCATGTCTCCTTTGAAGAATCTGTGTGAGAAAAACTTAAGAGAAAACATATGATAGCATTTATAGAAATTTTTTTTTTTAGAAAGGATTACAAATATGTGGTATGGAAGGAAAGTCATGCAAAGAAGTAAGGAGTTTTTATCAAGATATGAAGGCATGTGTGCGAGTAGGAAGAGAGTGGGATGAGTAGCTTCAAGTGAAATGGTGCCTGTAACGGGTATTTGATGTTGCTGAGGCAATTTAATCTGTTTATGGGTTGGATAGTGAGGGTGGTAACTACAATTATCTAAGAAAGATAGGCAAGTCTGTATTATTTGGGATGGGAGGGGGAAGGGTTAGTCAATTACTGTTTGCTGATAACACAGCTTTGGAGGCAGATTCTAGAAAGAAACTGCAGAAGCTGGATTCTGAGTTTAGGAGAGTGTGTGAAAAGAGAAATTTGGTTGGAGTGTAAGTCTGAATGGAGAGAACCTAGAGGAGGTGAAGTGTTGTAGATACCTGGGTTTAAAAAGATAACAAGGCCAATAATACAGCTCTGGTGGTAGAGCAAAAGCTGCTTTCTGAGTATAGGAGAGTGTGTGAAGGAGAAAGTTGGTTGGAGTGCAACTCTGAGTATGAATGGAGAGAAACTAGAGAAAGTGGAGTATTTAAGATGCTTGGGATTAAAAATGGCCATTGATAGAACTATGGGAGCTCGAGTAACCTTTAGGGTGGGTGAGGAGGCTAAGATATTAGGCACATCAAGGAGTGTCTAGAAAGGGAGCTCACTGTCTGTCAGGGTAAAGATGGATATGTTTGATGGTATAGTAATTCCATTAGTGTTGTAAGGCCCTAGGTGAAAAAGTATGGAAGAGGTTGAATGCGTTGGAAATGATTTGTTTAAAGACAATATATGGTGTGAGGAGGGTTGACTGAGTAAGAAATGATAGGGTCAGAAAAAAGATGTGGAAGTAGGAAGAGTATAAATGAGGGAGCTGAAGAGGGAGTGCTGAAGTACTTTGGACATATGGAAAGGATGAATGAAGAGAGTTTGACAAAGTGGTTATACATGTTGGAAGTGTAGGGAACAAGAAGGGGAAAACCTAGGAGGTGCTGGAAGGATGGCGTGAAAGATGCTTTGAGGTTTCAGAGCCTGAACATGCAGGAGGATGGTGTAAAGCATGCACAGGATAGAGTGAATTAGGGTGATGTGTTGTACGGGGGGTGTAAAGTTGTCAGTGGACTGAAACAGATCACATAAAGCAGTCATGAGAATCCACAGAAAGGTTAATGGGGCCTGACTGTAGATGGGGTTTTGATTTTGATGAGGAAATGAATGGTAGTGAATGAGGTCATTTTTTTCTGTTTCTGCAAAGGAAATAGTGATCAAGTATAAACAAAATCTTTCCAGCGTCAGCTCATCCTGTGAGTCTAGAGAAAATCTTCAGTATTCCCACTGGCTAGAAACCTCTAATCCTTTGCCCTCTGACAAGGTAAATACCTCTCACCCCTTGCTAACAAATGCTTATGGCATGCTGGTTCAACCTGGGTCTACCTTCTTACCAGCCAGCAGCCTCTACAACATGATGGTATCATAATTTCATTGGCTGTCATTTACTACTAATTTGCCTTCATTTTTATTTTAGTTTCTTTCACCCTACCATTGATGAGTATCTTTTTCTGTTTTTTAGGGTGTGTTTTATTTATTTTATTATTATTATTATTTTATTTATATTGTTTTATTTATATGTTGAATTATTTTATACAACATACAATTTATTGATATTACATAATTAAATTTCTACCTTTTTCTTAGAAGATGGTGACACTCTCTTCACCCCTCCCCTTTGTACTTCTCTTTGTTTTGTGGTTCTGGATTGTTTTTCTATTCATTTAGACGTTTTCAACGTGTTGGCCTCTTACACAAGGAATACACAAAGATAGGGACTGGAACACTGTTGCTCCAGAGTGATGACACAGATTTAGACATCAGGCTTGTGGCACTGGGGGCTAGAAATCAGTCTGCAAAGCTTCCATTGCGTTGGTTCTGTCTCTTGATCTTGAATGATATTTTTATAGACAAGAGGCTCTTTTAGCTCTGTCCTTGAGGAAAAGAGTTTTCTTTTTCATAGAGAGTGTTTCTCATTGGGTTAGGGGTGTTGTGAGCAACTCATGGATGAAGGTTAACCCCACCCCCACACTTCAACCATTGCCGTGCTATGAAGCAGAAGTGGATCAGGGCTGCACCAAAAGCAGAAAATGCAGTTACTTCTTGCAGAGAAGCTTTTCGTATAAAAATGAGTATTAATTTTAAAAAGAGATTTATGTATCTGGGGCACCTTTGATTGAAGTACCTTTCTGGATTGTTCTTTTGTCACTCATAATCATCCCATTTTCCTCTGTACATTGATTATGGAGATTTTGAAACAGGAACCATATCATAAGGATTTTAGCTGGACACAGCTGATAGATTAAAGAATAACAGCTTAGCCTTTTTTGGTACTGTTTCATCTTAGTAGATGTCTGTTCCTCTTAGGGTTTTCCCTCTATTCTTGAGCTGCTATTTCTTCAGATACTCCATAATACATATAACCTGGAGATCCCAGGGTAGTGTGAAGATCTTGCTAAAAAGCTTTCGAATCCTGAGTTATTGTTTGAGGATATGAGAGAGATTTTAGTCCTCCTTAATTATTAAAGTTGGTCTATCCCAGCTACCACAGGAAACCCTCACACAATAACAGTTCACATAGTGATGTTTTGCATTAGAGACATCAAAGAAATGAGGTAGAAAGTAGTAGAATGACGAATTTTCACAGTAATTTCGTATTTGTAGAAATTTTATAATTTCTTAATATTGTCTTCAATTGATATTGAAATAATTAAGTATTTTGTAAGTTTTTTAATTTATAGTGACTTTGATAATGATATCAAAGCAAAATGACATTAGGTTCTTATTGTATCCCAGCCCCTGAAAATCACCAAAGATGCCAATTTTTTGTTATTAATGTGCCATAAAAAGTGAGATCTACTTAACAGAAAAATTGCTAAATTAGGTAATGTAATGGCTTAATACATCAACAGATTTAGATATCACATACTGATATGAAAATTTACTCTGGAAGACTTGACAAATTTTTCACTGCTGCCTCCTATTCCACCACCCACTTCAAACCCTCATTACCAGCATTCTCAGTAGGAATCTTTAAATATCATCTGATTTACTAGTGAAGTGGCAGCTGTTGCTGAGTCAGAGTCAAATTTACATCATGATTGATTGTGGTATATTGATGGCAAGCTATTTCAAGTATAGTTCATACATAAGAATTAGATTGGGGAAATTTTTGGTTTGGAATGTTACCCTTCCTTTTTACATGAGTTTCTATTATTTATACAAATATATTATACTAAAACAACAGATCACTGGAAACATAACCCCATTTCTCTGCGAGGACTCCCTCTATTCTAGTTATACTAGTTGATCTTTTCATTGATAACTGCGCCACCCAAACAAGATTAAGGGCCCTTCATTATTTTTCTGTTACAATACCAATGAAGTTGTAGCCATTAACACTAGAAAAAAAGGTAGTGCAATTGATGTGACCTGTGCTTCGTAAAATCATAGGTCAAGATCAGTCCTTTTCCCTGAGACATCATTGGGGGATACAAGGATAAAGTTCCTTCGGTACTCTGCTTGTGATAAGGGTGGGAATATTAGGAAGGGGTATATTGTTTCTTTCTCCCAGTTTGGATCTTATAATATGCATCAGTCATATTTGGTAGACACATGGTGGAGGACCTCCACCCAGAAAGCTCAATATAAAACAGTTTTGTTTATTATTGCCTCTCTTTCTTTCTTTCTCTTTTTTTCCAGATTACATCATTGGGTCTGATAATCAGCAGATTCAATCCCAGTGCACTTCAGGATCAAAGGAGAAATGTATTCAGTTGAATCATCTCATTAGAGATTGCTTTTTAGGTGGATCTCTTTGCCTCTAAAGCAAATTCCTTTTTGTGATATTATGTCATTCCAGTGTACAACAAAGAGGCAATAGCAACAGTCACAATGATTCTGGACTGTAAATACTGGAACAAAGTTCATCTTTTTCCCTTATTGAATGAAAAGTCTCTTTCCTCTAATAAGTCTTCTGGGGAGAGTTTTTGCCTTACTAAATGGTTATCAGGGTATAGAAACTTTTAGTCCCATGGTGGAAGAAACATCTTTGGTGCCAGAGACTTTTTTTTGCATTTCTTAAAGGATACCTCAAATGTTACTAGATGAACTCTGTTTTGGAGCTCAGCATTGATGCTCTGGATTTCGGAATTCACTTCCAAAATTTTCTTCAGCACTTCTACTATCTTGAGATAAGACAGTATTTAATAGATAATTTCCAGGATATTTCTCCCCTCAAAGTAATTTCGTGAGGAAACTTTCACTCTTTGCTTGAAGAATCAGATTCTTCAGAGGTTTCAGAAGCTCTCAGTTTATAGTTTTATAGCCCTTTTCTTGTTGAAAATAAGGCTAGTGATACTATGCCTTCTTCAAGAGTGCACAAGAAACATTTTCAGTGGGTTCTGGTATGAACTTGTTTATACCCTGCTTAATATAAGTTTCTCTCATCTCTCTTTTTGAGGAGACTCTTTGCCTCCCCACTGCAGCTTAAGCAGCAGTTGTCCAAAGTCTCACACTTCTTACAGTTAGAGGATTTTTGTGGTTATATAGCACCTCAACATCTCTTGAAAACTCTCTTTATGTTAGCTCTTGGTGATGAAAGAAGAGTTATTGAGGTACATGCAATATCCAAACATAATAACCTTCTTAATTTTGATTACACATCTTGTGTTAAGATGAATTCAATCCCTAGGTTTCTGGCAAAAACAGAAGAGTGAATTCAAAAATACTTTTTTTGATTTATTCTTGAAAGACTTCAGGAAGAAAACATCATTCCTTACACCCAGTTCAATCTGAGAGAATTTGTAGAGAGCACCAAGTATGGTAGAGTGGTGTGTGTGTTGATTTGTCCATGAAACTTAAAATCTCTGCTGACAAAGGACATTTCTTGGAATATGAAACTACTTTTGTTGGCCCAGCCTGAGCCCATGATGTTAGGAAAGCAGCATCCACCTTGGCCATTATGAGGAACCCTTCCTTGGATGAGATCAACAAAAAAGGTCTTTAGCATTTCTTTGACACATTTGTTAGATGATGCTGTATTATATATATTAAAGATAAAACTTATGTGGTGCTAGGTTTGCTACCTTTAGGGCAGACATACCCTATTGTACCACAAGAAAATTCTTAAGGTAGCAGTTTTTTTGCCTTACTTCATCCTCTTATTTTTTTAAGTTTTTCTCTAAAGCCCTCCTCCTCCATGTTATGCTCTCCTGGCTTGTGGGACAATCTGATCATGAAGAGAAATGTAAGTTTTGCAGAATGAAAAACTCCTGCTGTAGTAGGAGTCATGTGTTCAGTGCACAGCTTTTCTGGTTTGCTGTTTGCTGCCCTACCTTCCCCCTCTTCTTTGAAAAACTTTCTCTTACCCAAGTAATCACCATCAGGTTGATATCCATGTTTTTAGAATCATAAGGCAGGTTGGTGCTGATCTGGTAAGCTAGTAGGACAGTAAAATTATTGCTGTGTTGCGATTGCTGATTGGTTATTGGTTGCTCCAAGATGAATCAAGAGTCTTAAGCACTGAACAGGTGATTAACTTGGGATGGATGACATTTATCCCACCAGAAGGCAAGGAGTTAAGATGTTTCTAATCGTTAGGAAGCCCAGGGATTTTCCCAAGGCTCGTAGAACGATACCATGAAAAAGAAACATTTTCAACCTTCAAAACACTATTTTTTGTGTCATTCGTACAAAATTTATATGATTATGCTGATAGCTCAAGGGTAAGGGGGAAAAATGTTTTGGGAATGGCTGAGGGATAAAGTCAGAGGTTGTTGTGGGGGCAATAACTAAGGAAGGACTAGCACTTCTGCTGAAGGAGGAGTTATCGGAATGTGTGGAAGCATGTAAAAAAAGTGAGCTCCAGACTGATGTGGTAAAAATGAAAGTTCACTGGATATAATATGCCTGAGTTTTATTCCTTAATGAATGTACCGTATGATTGTTTCTTTTGCTTTTAACGGAGACACACAAGACAAATTTTATGTAATTTGCATAAACAATAAAGTATTATTATTATTATTATTATTATTATTATTATTATTATTATTATTATTATTATTATTATAAGTGGGTGACCAATAGTGCTTATGCACCTGGCCATGAGAAGGATGATGAAGAAAGGTAAGTGTTTTGGGAGAAACTGAGTGAGTGTCAGCAGCTTTGGTGTGAGAAGTGCAGTTATTAGAGATGGGTGATTTGAGTGCAAAAGTGAGTAATGTAGCATTTAAGGGTATAATGGGGGGAAAGGGGCTTCAGGTATTCAGTGATATGAATGAAAATGGTGAACAGCTTGTTTACCTTTAGTTATGTGCTAAAAAAGGTCAGGTGTATGGTTATGTGCTTAAAAGGTCAGGTGTTTGGTTTAAAGAAAGGGACATACAAAAGTACATGCAGAGTATGAAAGATGGTAAGTGGGCTTTGCTAGATTACTTACTTATTGATATATTTGAAAAAGAGACATAATTATGAATGTGCTGAGAGAAGCAGCTGATGGGATGTGACGATGAGGGTTAAGGTTTGTAGAGGGTTTCAAAAAAGAGGAAATATTTAAGTAGGAGCATTAGGTAGATGTAGTCAGCAGGTACATTAGGTTGGAGCCTCTGCAGACACTGCACTACACTAGCTCTCTGCCATTGGCCTGTTAAGGTTGAGGCTCTAAAGGATAAGAGGCGGCACTGGAGTTCATTAGTTATGGAGATTCTATTGCCATGGCCACCCCCTTGAGGGAGTTCTAGAAAGGAACAGGCATCAGAGATAGACATATGTGGTTGAAGAGAGGTTTGTGAAAATAAGTGAGTTTGAAAAAGAGGCTTATCTGAAGAGATACCAGGAGAGATTGAGTGGTAGATGGCAGAGGGTGAGAGTAAATAAAGCTAGGGAAATGGGTGATGAATGGAAGTGTTTAGTGAAGCAGCACAAGCATTTATGAGAGAAGTTGTGGTATGTGGAAGTTTAGAGGTGTGCAGGGGAGAAAGGGTGGTGAGTAGTGGGATGATAAAGTAAAGTTGTTGGTGAGAGAGAATAGATGTGTATGGAGTTTACTTACTGTAGAGGAGTGCAAGTGAGTTGGGATGTACAAGAGAAAGTGGCAAGAGGTCAAGAAGAAGGTCCAGGAACTTAAAAAGAGAGCAAATGAGAGTTGGGGTGAGCAAGTATCAACAAACTCATGGAAAATATAAAAAATATTTTGGAAGGAGGTTAATAGTGTGAGAAATACAAACAAACATATGGGAACATCAGTGAAGGTGGCAAATGGGGAAGTGGTAATAGGCAGAGATGAGGTTAAGAGATGAAGTGAGTACTCTGAAGGTTTGTTGATAAGGGTAGCAGTTGTAGGCTGTTTGGATCAGGGAGATATGTGAAGTGAGAGAGTCACGGCAAATGATGCGGTGAAAAGAGAAGAGGTGGCAAAAGTCTTATGTAAGATAGAATGTAGCAAGGTGACTGGAGTGGATGGTATTGCAGCTGAATTTCTGAAGGAAGGAGGTGACTCTCTTCTTGATGGGTTGGTTAAGATTTTCATTGTGTATGGATCATAATGAAGTGCCTGAGGATCAGCAGAATGCCTGTATAGTGTCATCATATGTATGTAAAGGTAAGGGGTATACAAAGATGAGTATGCAACATGCACAGATGAGGTTAAGAGATGGAGTGAGCGCTCTGGAGGTTTGTTAATAGGGTAGCAGGTGTAGGTTCTTTGGGTCGGGGAGATATGAAATGTGAGAGTCATGGCAAGTGATGCGATGAAAAGAGAAGAGGTGGCAAGAGCCATGTGTAAGATGAAATGTGGCAAGGTGACTGGAATGGATGATATTGCAGCTGAATTTCTGAAGGAAGGAGGTGAGTTAAGATTTTCAGTGTGTGTGTATGGATCATAGTAAATTGCCTGAGGATTGGCAGAATGCCTGTATAATACCATTATATATATATAAATGTAAGAGGTACATAAGTGAGTATGTGAGTTATTGAGGTAAAGAATTATTGAATGTACATTGTAAGTTGTATGGAAAAGTGGTGATTGAGAGGGTGGTGCCATGCACAGAGCAACAGGTTGGGGAAGAACAATACAGTTTTTAGAAATGGCAGAGGATGTGTGGATCAGATGTTTGCTTTTAAGAATGTGAATGAGAGATAGTTAGATAGTAGTTGATAGGTAGCCATTGATCAGGGAGGTATATTACCAGTAATACCCAGATGGGTATCGGGAGGGTTAGTGACAGCTGTAACGGTAGTGAGCCAGCACTTCAGGGGATGTCAAGTTGCTTTCTGTCCAGTTAGCTTTCTTTTCTTTCTGCCTTACCCACACATGTTCTGCTGGTATTCTGTCCACAAACATACAATCTCTCCTTGTCACACATAACACTTGACAGAACTTTACTCTTGCAACTCATTCTTCAAAACTGAGCTTTTCTGCAGTAAGTGTCATGCACTAGCTCTGCCTTTTGGCAGAATGGCAGGAGCAGAAGATAAAAGTAGTAGGTAGGAACATTAGGCAGGAGCATTAGGTACAAACATTTGGTAGAAGTAGTTGGTAGAAACTTTAGGCAGGAGCATTAGGTAGGAGTAGTGAGTTGGAACATTAGGTAGACACAATAGGTATGAATAGTTGGTGGGAACATGAGGGAAGAGCCTCTGGAAACACTGCATTAGAGTTACCCTTTTCCAGTGGCCTGTTAAGAGTGAGGCACTGAAGGCTAGGAAGTGACACTCGAATTCACCAGTTATGGAGACTCTTTTGCCTTAGCCACCCCCCTTGAGGGAGTTCCCAGAGGGTACTAGCATCAGAGTTGTAAATAGATAGTTTGAGAAATACTTAAAGAAACAGAATTTGCCTATGGCATTAATGGATCTTGAGAAAGCATATGATAGGGTTGATAGAGATGCTCTGTGGTAGGTGTTGGGAATATATGATGTGGAAGGAAAGCTTTTAGAAGCAGTGAGTAGTTTTTATCAAGAAAATAAGGTGTGTGAGTGTGTGAATAGGTAGAGAGGAAAGTGAGTGATTCAGAGTGAAGATGGGTCTGTGGCAGGGATGTGTGATATCACCCTGTAGTTTGAATTGTTTATGAATAGGGTGATGAGGGAGGTGAATGCAAGGGCCTGGAGAGAGGAGTGTGTATGCAGTCTGCTGGGGATTTGGGGGGGGGAGTCAGTTGTTTGTTGATGATAACATGCTGGTGGCATATTTCAGTGAAAATGCTGAATATGGCATCTGAGTTTGGGAGAGTGTTTGAAAGGAGGGAGTTTAGAGTAAATGTGAATTGGTAAAGCAGTGAAAAGAGACAGGTTATATGGAGTGTGATCTTGAATGGAGGAAATGGGATGTGATAGATGCCTAGAAGTGGATATGGCAGCAGATGGAACCATGGGAGCTTAATTGAGCTGTAGGGAAAGTGAAGGGGCAAAGGACTTCAGTGCATTAAGGAATGTGTGTAAAGAGAGGTCATTGTCTTTAAGGGCAAATATAGGTATGTCTGGTGGTATAGTAGTCCCATCAGAGCTGTATGGATGCAAGGTGTGGGCATTGGACCAAAATGTAGCAAATAGGGTGAATCTGTTGGAAATGAAATGTCTGAGGACAATACATGATGTAAGGAGAATTCATTGAATAAGAAAGTGTACGGTTAGAGCTGTAAGAGGCGTATTTATAACAGAGCTGGAGGAGGTATGGTGAAATGGTTTGGACATAAGGAAAAGATGATTAAGAAGGTACACATATCAGAAGTTGAAGGAACAAGGAAAAGGAGGAAACGAAGGGGTAGATGGAAGGATGAGGTGAAAGATGCTGTGAAGGTTCTGGTCCTGAACATGCAGGAGAGTGTGAGGCATGCAAGGGATAGGAAGGTGCTATAGTTTTTGTGCATTATACATGACAGATAGAAAGTGGATGTGAACAAATGAGTCCAAATGAGGGTACCATGCTCACTTGAGAAGTAGCAAACGTATGTGAAAAAAAAAAAATTGAATTATAATTTAAATTCAGTATTTCATTTTCGTGATTCTCTCATACTC
The DNA here is from genome assembly GCA_038088735.1 of Panulirus argus. Classification (NCBI taxonomy): domain Eukaryota; kingdom Metazoa; phylum Arthropoda; class Malacostraca; order Decapoda; family Palinuridae; genus Panulirus; species Panulirus argus. The sequence continues at coordinate 19,232 of JAYMFT010266010.1, forward strand.
ATCTACATATTTTCTTTTTGCATATAATTTGAAGTAACGAGATAAGAGACTCATCCAAGACAAAACTTAAATCACATAATTTAAGCAAGTTAATGAAGAACCTCAGAGGTACAGGATCTAGTGAAGCAGATAATGTAAGTATGACAAGTGGACATAGTTCAAGAATGCTGAGAGGAGCTCTAAGACGATCACCACGTAAACAGTTACGACAGTCGGAAGGTTCTGTTAAAAGGTATGTATTGATGATATTTTGTATTTTGAACAAAGGAATAGCTATCAGAATTTCAGGTAATCATGATACATTAGTATAAATGAAACTGAATTTGCATGACTTCATCTGATGTTTTGAATTGAAGCTATTAACTTAATGTTATTGCTAAAACGTCTTTTTTGATATTGAGGTACTCATAGTTTAAATTGGTCTTACCATATGAATGAACATGCATGCATTGGGCAGTTGGTGTTTGATTACCACGTAAGTTTATTTCTTAAAGGGAAAAAATTGTAGAATTTCTTAGTAATGAGATCAGTGATAAGGCATATCTCCAGTGTTGATATCCATAGTCTGAAAACATCCAGAATCCAAACACTCATGCATTCATTATTCATATCAAAATGGCACTTGGATTTCCAAAGTTTGAATTCAATCATTTATGTGGATTTTGCCCTTGATCTGCCCTATAATAGTGTCCAATCTCCAGCACTTGATCTTCCATGAAATCGCCAAACTCTGCTTAAGTCTTCATTACACTACGTATAAGCAGAGAAAGGGAAGAATTTTAAAAAAGTATAGTAAATAAGAGTAATGGGGTTAGAGAGTATCAGTTAACAGAGTATAAGAAAATCTTTTGGAATGAGTTGAATAGTGTGAGGAGAACAAGAGAAGAAAAGGGAGAGATGATGAGGAGAGCACATGGGGAAGTGGTAGCAGGCATAAAAGAAGTGAAAAAGATATGGAGTGAGTATTTAGGACTGTTGAATGTTTTAGATGACAAATGGCAGATGTGGTGTATATGAGACAAGGTTGCATACAAAGTAAGATACATGGTGAAAGCATCATGCAAGATGCAGCATGGTAAAGTGGTAGGATTGGATTGGATGGCAATTTATTTTCTCATAAAAGGAGGTGACAGTTTTGATAATTGTTTATTCAGGGTATTTATCATTTGTATGACCTAAGGTGATATGTCTGAAAATTGGTAGAATGCATATATAGTGCTCTTATATAAAGGCAGAGAGGACAAAAGAAAATGCTTTGATCTCAGAGGTAAAAGTGTGTTGAGTATACCTGGCAAGGGGCATGAAAATGGTGACTGAGAAGGTGGTGGCATGCACAGAACATATGACTGGGGAGAAATAGTATTAGTTTAAGAAAGGCAGAGCATGTGTGGACCAAGTGTTTACTATGAAGAATTATTGTTTGAAATAGTTGGAAAAAGAGGCCTTTAACGAACTGAAGAAGTCTGATTTAGGGTTCACAGAGAAATCTTGTGGAAGATGTTATGAATATATGACATAAATGGAAGGATACTAAAAGCAGTGGAGTTTTTATTGGGAGAGGTAGGCATTTGTGCCAGTGAAAGTAGGTCTGCATAGAGGATCTGTAAAGCCACCATGTTTATTTACTCTGTTTATGAACATGATAGTGAGGAATGTGAATGCAAGGTTCTTAGAAAGAGTGGCAGGTGTGTGTTATGCTTGGATGTCGATGCTTGGCAGGTGAATGAGCTGCTGTTTGTAGGTGACACAGCTCTCGTGGCACACTTCAGAAAGAAATTTTGGAAGTTTGTGACAAGTATGGAAAGGGAGAAAGTTAGGAGCAGATTTGAACAAAAGTGAGGTACAGCTTAGAAATGAGATAGAATGGCTTGATTGTATATTTGAATGAGCAAGACCTAGAAGTTCATTGCCTTAGGTGTTTAGTGGTGATATGGCAGTGGATGGAACATTGGGGCCAAAATAAGCCATAGGATGGATAGGAAACTAAAGTCCTAGGGTGCATTAAGGAAAGTATGGAAGGAGAGGTCACTTTTTTTGGAAGAGATGGATATATCTGAAGTTACAGAAATGTTGTCTGGAAGTGAGTCTTGGGCCTTGAATGCAAAAGAAAGGAAGAGGGTGGATGTATTAGAATGAAATGCCAATGTGATGTGTGTGTCTTGTTGTCATGTAAGAAATCACTTTGTAAGAAAAAGAAATGGTATGTAGTCCAGTATAATTGAGAGAGCTGACCAGGGTATGCTGGAATGGTTTGGAGATATGGGGAAGATAAGTGAAGAAAGGACAAACAAAAGAGGCTTACTAAAAGAATATGAGTTTCAGAAGTGGAGGAAGGAAGGAGGGCTGAGACCAAGAAGATGTAAGGTTGGAGTAAGGGAGGCTTTTGGGTATTGGGTCCTGAATACTCAGGAGGACGAGAGGCATGCATGAAATAGAATAAGTTGGACCTATGTGGAATTAGGGATGGGGGAAACTTGTTTTCACTGGGCTGAACCACAGCTTTTGAACCAGTTGGGGAGCTTGGCTGTGGATGGTAGGCTTGAGTCTCAGTATACATTACAGCTGGAAAGTTGATGTGTGCAAGTGGGGCCATTGTTTGTCGTTCCTGAGCCTACCTCACTGATGCAGAAGAACCAATCTGATAAAAGATAAATGAATGTTTTATAAATATATTATATTTATTTTATTATACTTGACCACTGTTTCCCACCTTAGCGAGGTAGTGCCATGAAACGGACAAAGAAAGATCCATCCACTCACATACACACATATATATACATACATGCACATATATGCACATTACATACATATACACACCAACATATACAAATATACATACATATACATACACATGCATACACACATATACACATGTACATATTCATACTTGCTCGCCTCCGTCCATTCCTGACATCACCCTGCCCCACAGGAAATAGCATCACCACCCCCTGCATCAGCGAGCAAGCACCAGGAGACAGATGAAAAAGGCCACATTCGCTCACACTCAGTCTCTAGCTGTCATGTGTAATGTACTGAAACCACAGCCCCCTATCCACATCCAAGCCCAACAGACCTTTCCATAGTTTACCCCAGACATTTCACATGCCCTGGTTCTGTCCATTGACAGCATGTCGACCCCGGTATACCACATCGTTCCATTTCACTCTATCCTGTGCACGCCTTTTACCCTCCTGCATGCCCAGGCCTCGACTGCTCAAAATTTCTTTCACTCCATCCTTCCACCTCCAGTCAGGTCTCCCACTTCTTGTTCCCTCCACCTCTGAAACATATATCCTCTTTGTCAACCTTTCCTCTCTCATTTGTTCCATATGTCAAAACCATTTCAACACACCCTCTTCTGCCCTCTCAACCCCTCTTTTTATTACCATACATCTCTCTTACCCTTACATTACTTACTTGATCAAACCATCTCACACCACATATTTTAATTAAACATTTCATTTCCAACACATCCACCCTCCACACAACTCTATCTATAGCCCATGCCTCACAACCGTATAATAATTGTTGGAACTACTATTCCCTCAAATATACCCATTTTTGCTTTCCAAGATAATGTTCTCTCCTTCCACACAATCTTCATCGCTCCCAGAACCTTCGCCCCCTCCCCCACCCTATGACTCACTTCCGCTTCCGTGGTTCCATTTGCTGCCAAGTCTACTCCCAGATATCTAAAACACTTCACTTCCTCCAATTTTTCTCTATTCAAACTTACATCCCAACTAACCTGTACCTCAACCCTTCTAAACCTAATAACCTTGCTTTAATCCACATTTATTCTCAATTTTCTCCTTTTCTGCACTCTTCCAAACTCAGTCACCAACTTCTGCATTTTCTCACTCGAATCTACCACCAGCGTTGCATCATCAGCAAACAACTGACTCACTTCCCAGGCCTCCCATCCCCCACAGACTGCATAAAGCCCCTGTCTCCATGACTCGCATTTACCTTCCTAGCCACCCCATCCAGAAACAGATTGAACAACTGTGTTGACATCACACATCCCTGCCGCAGAAAAACCATTATATGGAACCATTCACTCTCCTTTCTACCTACTTGTGCACAAACCTTACACCTTTGGTAAAAACCATATATTCTTAAAACCTTCCACAAAGCATCTGTATCAATCTTATCACATTGTTTCTTCAGATCCAAAAATATGCCTCATACAAATCCATCTGTTTTTCTAAGTATTTCTCACATACATTCTTCAAAGCAAACACCTGATCCACGCATCTTCTACCATTTCTAAAAGCAAACAGCTCCTTCCCAATCTGATGCTCTGTACATGCCTTCACCTTCTCAGTCAATAACCTCCCATACAGTTCTCCAGAAATACACAACCTTATACCTCTATAGTTTGAATACTTACCTTTATCCACTCTGCCTTTGTACAATGGCGATATACATGTATTCCGCCGATCCTCAGACACCTCACCATGATACTTACCAGCCGGTCACCAATGCAGTCACCTCTTTCTTAATAAATTCAACTGCAATACCATCCACTGCCGCTTTCTTGCCACATTTCACCTTAGGCAAGGCTTTCACTACCTCTTCTCTCCTCACAAAACCACTCTCTATGACTCTTTCACGTCTCATACCACCCAGACCAAAGCACCTTACATCTGCCACTCTATCATCAAACGCATTTAACAATCCTTCAAAATATTCTCTCCATCTCCTCCTCACTCCACCACTACCAGTTATCACTTCCCCTTTTGCCCTCTTCGCCGATGCTCCTGTATGTTCTCTTGTTTTCTGGACATTATTTACCTCCTTGCAAGACATCTTATTCTCACTAAAGTTTACTGACACTCACTCATCCCAACTCTCATTTGCCCCCTTTTTTTTTTTATTAACTTCTACACCTTCCTGTTGACCTCCTGCCACTTCCTCTCAAAAATCCCACAATCATTTACACTCCTTCCCTGTACGTAGTACCCAAACGCCTCTCTTTCCTCTTTCACTAGCTGCGTTACTTCTTCTTACCAACCAATCAACAACACAGTCACCCCCTTTCTTAATAAATTCAACTACAGTACCATC